>OW679201.1:84566729-84820464 GCA_940337035.1 Agriotes lineatus | reverse complement strand
CATTTTCCTGCAACGAGTAGAGGAATTCCCGTCACGCGTCCGCAAGTGCTTACGTTCGCTGCCCGTCCAATCCCCATCAAATGAAATATTTCCGGTTTCGCGCAACAGGGGGCGGGCGGTTCACTCGCGGCCGCCGGAATTAAATATTTATCAAAAAGTTTATTCGATAGCCGGGTCGCCAATCTAATATCCTCCTGGGCAGATGGATTCGTTATGAATTGGACCTGATGCGTGTCGGGGTTAATACCATATTGTCTGGTGAAAAGGGTTGGAAATCTCGCCCTATCGATACCCAATTATGTCCGAAAAATTTGCGGTCGGCGTGCCTCTGGAAAAATTGTCCTGTAATTTGGCGTGGCACTTACGAGGGCTGCGATTTTTAACGCGCAGTGTTTAACTCCGTTGTAAAAGCGATTGGGAGGATAACAGCTATTGCATCGGTTGTTTTTGGGTGACCATTTTCTTCAATCGTTAGTCCACAAATCTACAGCTTCTTGAATTATGGTTTAAAACCCCAGTGACGTAACTAACCCACTCCAGGTGGTAAACCAAACTGTTAACATTAATAAAACCGTAAATTTAAAAAATGAGTTATTTCAGAAAATAAGGAAAGAAAGGTGCTGACAAACACAAAAGTGTATTAAAACAAAATCCAGACAGACTGTTCGAATCTATAATATGGCGCAAATACAAATACCGAAAAAAAATATTTAGAGAGTACTAAAATTTGAATTATCTATAGGGCAAAATAAAATTACCAAACTAAAAGATCCAAAAGATATATTTTTTACCCAATGCAACAATTATGGCGTATTTACATTAATCAAAGGGTAAATTCTTATTTTTCTAGGCGGCGTGTAATTTTCCGTTGTTAGCTTGCATTTTTCTACTGGCCGATTGTCACCTGCAGGTTGCAATTTTTTGCTTCACGTGTCTTGATAGAAGAATAATGAGTTTTTCGGTTCTCCCGACTTGTGCATTAAATCCGATATCTGGGTGATAGACCTGGAGACCTGTCTCGAGGCGTATCTAAGGCCACGGCGTCGCTGTACGATCTGCAGCTCCTGAATAACGCAAGGTCAGGTTTTCTTTGTTATACTATCCTCATGTGTTGCGTTTTTACACTCTACTCCGCGAATAGTTTCGAAAACTTTAAGGGTTTAAATTATTTGGGAATTATTGGCCTAGACTTTATTTTTAACGTAGCTCCAAAGGAAAAAGCCAATAGGTATCAGATCGCCCGATATCGACGGTAAATTGTTGTTTCCGTTTGGCGAAATAACGTTCTGTGAAATATCTCCGAGAAATGTTCTCCATATGTGCAGTACAGCATTATTTCTATGAGCTGTTGTGGCACATATCGTCTCATTTTCTAAAATCGTATAGTTTTTACTTGATAGCTGTAACTTTGACAGTTAAAAATTTAACATGAAACATCCTATTGAAAAGACCTATATAATTTGTGACGTTCCTCTTCTATATTATATTATCGTATTCATGCTCTGGTTTTGCTCCGATTTTTACTTTGTGTCCAATTTCTAGGTTTTTGGGTTTTTGTAAGCTGTTGCCCAATACCTCGGATCATATAGCTGAGATAACCACTTGATCATCAGCGAAACAGAGATTTTGTATGCGTTTGTCACTAATTGACACGCACATACCTTCTCGTGTTTAAAGTTCTTGGGAGCAGCTTCTAGGAATATTTAAAAAAGAAACCAGTGACGTGGGGCATCCTTGTAGCAGTCTTGAAATTGCTTGTGAGTTAACTTTAATGTACGCTTTGTGCCTTTTGTATAAGTTTTTCCATGCATGAATTAGTTCTTTGGGATTCCAATTTTTCATAGCTTTCGATATAGTGTATTTCGTGAAACCGTGTCAAAAGCTTTCTTGTGACTAAACTCCAACAAAATAAAAATTCAACAAACTTGACAATTTCTGGTTTAGACGCGAAACACACGAACACTGAACTATGGTTCCATATATACCTACATAAAGTATCTAAAAACATGTTGTCAAAAGGCTTGGAGGCCCTCTCACGTACGTTATAGAAAACAGACAAAAGATGCCAGAACAGCTCCATCAGTAGGTTGGTGGATTCATGTTAAATTGATTACCAATCGTAGATTAATTGCTGATTCAGTAAAATTGCGTGAAGGCCTGAGGGCCAAAGGGTCAGTTGCTTCTAAAATACTACCATATCCTGGACTAACCATTACACAAATACAGAACCTGGTTCATTAGAAAGAAACTGAAAAATCAATGTTTCAGAATGAGACCAGCTCCCCCTTTAAAATTATAAACTAGAAATTTAAAAAAAAAAGCAGAGCCAATGGTAAATTAAAAGTGGCTACAACTACATGCTCAAAAATTTTCAAATTTTATAAACTTTAAATAATAAACCCAACATTATTTTAAAAAATTCTGAAAGATACTCTAGCAATCAATAAACACAGAAAAAAATATGTTAATGTCATATCTTTACATCATTTCTTACCGTAGGCCGAGCAACTTAAGTGTTAGGCGAATTGGAAAAAATATAGGAGATTTTGTCTACTTTTGTGAAAGTTGGATTTTAGCAGACATACAATTGGTGTGAGCACCTGTCCTTGAGTTGTATGTTATATCTCCTGTTTGAGGTTAGCACCAGAAAAGTGATATTATACCTGATGATGGGCATACTTATCTGTGTTGATTTTTGACGTTTGACAGTTAGAAATATGACTTTTGATATAGTGAGGAGTGCGACTCTAGTATCACGGGCGTTGAAACCGTCTGGTTTATGCCGGACTTATTGATGCAATAATATTCGATGTGTATCTCCTGCGCACTTTCAACTTTGAATATTTGTTTGTGTTAAACATCTATTTATAATTACAATCTTATTGCGAGCGCAACGTGATTACGTCGCGACTATGTTATTGGAATTGTTTCCAAATATTTACTTTGAAATGTCATACATTCAGGACTACATATGTAGATATATCAGTACGAGATACTGTCTTTTTCACATTTGATACCTGTATGTATTAAAAGATCAAAACAATGTATCTCGCTTTAATTGTGGCGCCTATATGTCTTATTCTTATTTTCACAAGTTGTAGCTTATCCGTGGGTCTACACTTGATAGACGCAACGTTTGAGATTTATTCTGCATTGCAAGTTAGGATACCCATAAAATCAGAAAATTTTCCAATTTAGATTAGCAAATTGTTGTTTAACGAAATTAATGGCGCCTCTATTTAATTGTAATCAATTTATTGTTAACCCACCCCTCACACTGAGAAGTTAGCTGGACCGTTAAACGCATTGGGAATTAAACCATTTTTGGATATTTACAATTTGCTATCTCGCCTGCTTCGGAGAGTGTTATAATTGCCAATGATTTGGTTTGGTGCTATTGATTATTTATTGGAAGTGTTCAGCGGCTAACAAGGTAACCAATTAGAATTCATTCAAAGTTTTAACAAAACAATTAAAGGGGTCAGTTTTACGTTTTTAGGGAAAGATAAGATATTTCTAAATTATATTTTATATTTACATTTTAACAGAGGTCTTGGAATTATTTAAATAGGCGACTCGGAAATAAAATTATCGTGTCGGGTAAACTAAACATTTATTTACAGAGTTTCTCAGCAAAAGAAATTTTAATGTTGTACACAATGCGTTCAGTCGTTTTATATATAGCCAGACAAATTTATAGTTACAATTTTCATGCATACTACACCACCCTGTAAAGTGGGCACGTTTCTTGGATTTACTCTGATTTATTTTTCTGTGTAGCTTTCCCACTTTCGCTTATATATTCAACTATAAAAAACACTCAGAAAAATGCTCTAACTCAAAACATTGTACTAAAAATACGCCCAACTACAACTGATGGCGTCGGATTTCTGCTTGTTAATATTAATTAATGTAAATACTTTATCAAAACTACTTTATCGCTATTTCCTGCTTCCGTGCCGTTGTCCACGAGCGTGCGTGTACAACGCACATTGCACCTCTTGCATAAAAATAATTTTCTCGTCGCGAATAAAATATCACCCGCTGGAGGTATCTGTAGGAAGAAACACTCAATTCCGGACGGACTGAGGACGTTTTGATCTGCGACTTTGCGTGTCGGGGAGAACTGAAACAGATTTAGGGCCAGTTTAAAATTCACCCCTTCAGTAATTTATCGTCCATAGTTAATTTCATTTTACGGCAGACTTAGCAGCAATTTGTGAAAAATGTAACGTCTTTATGAAAGCATTTTCCGTGCACTCCTTTTTATGGATTTTCCTGCTTCTTGCTTTTTACTTCCTTTTACGATAAAGGAAGTATTGGATTCACCCCAAAAATTCGAAATTGAGTTTTCAACAGATCTTCACGTTTTAGAGTCCCCTGATTCCAAAAAACATATTTTTTTTCATTGGTCTGTGTGTCTGTCTGTCTGTCTGTGTGTCTGTCTGTCTGTGTGTCTGTGAACAGAATATCTCAAAAACGAAAAGAGGTATGGCGTTGAAACTTCATATATAAGTTTTGTGTACTATGTAGATGAGACAGCAAGCTTTTGAAGAAAATCGCATAACCGGAAGTAGGTGTTTACTCTTGTGATTTTTCAGTTTTTTTCGATTTTTTCAAAAACGGCTCTAACGATTTTTTTCAAACTTTACATTTTTATTACATTTTTAATGTGCATTGACGTGAGATAGGTGATTTTCCAGTTAAAAACTTCTAAAGTGGGTTTCTTTTGTTTTTTTTTCTATTTTTTTTATTAACTCCTATTTTAAATGGAACACCCGGTATATTATTACATTTTTGAATTCTGCTTAAGATTTTAGAGAAAATTTGTCTCTTCAACTAACGCTCTATTTTGTACCGTTTTTGTAGAATTCGTAATTTTTGAAAATTTTTGACAAATGCTTAAAAATTAAAAATTAAATTTTTGACTAATTATAAGATCACTGTAAAAGGAAGTTGTGTGAGTGTATCACACCAGATTTTTTAAGCTGCACTACCATCTGAAAAGGAATTATTTCTTAGCAAGTAGAAGCTCAACTTATATACTTTTGTATAAATAACTATCTTCAGATAAACTTGCGAAATATATTTTTCCGAAACCCGGTCAACCTGGCACACGTTAACGGCGTACTGCGTTATGAGGTAGTATCACGCCTTCGACGACTGCCTTACTTTCCCTACTTCTACAACTGTGGTTTCGGAACCCAATTTTTAAAGCGACTGGGTGGGCCGCCCGCCAGTTGCCAGACGTGGGGATTGAACCCCGTACCGTGGCACCGCAGCCTGCGCCCTAACCGCTCGTCCACGCTGAAATGTATATAAAGAACTACATTTTCCCGTTTCCACATTTTTCTGAATCAGTTTAAATATATTTTGTCAATCAGACGTTATTGCGACAACGTACTGGACATACTTTCTGATTGATATACTGTGTCGATCTATTTCTGTACTATACCATTTCTTTATCAATGTGCTACATATGTATATCTTCATTATTTATTCTCCCGGTCTTTGTATAGCATTCTACTCCTCTTAAAAACAATTGATGGAAACACATTTTTGGATCGAATATCTACCGACGAAATACAATACAACATCCAAGATATCTTCAAATTCATTAACGGCGCCATAAAAAATAGAATCATCACGTAGAAAGAATTATGGAAGAACGTTTACCAAAAATCGCCAAAATCGAGGACCACGTGGGAGAATTCCTAAATGATGAGTGGACAGTTGCATTTCATCACCGATAGGGGTTTCCTATACCATAACCAGCATATAGATATATATTAAAGAATGACAAGCTTTCTTATATTAAGTGGAAGAAGAAGAAAAACCCGTATTTCAACTGACTGATCGATGATTCACTTCCTATTTTAGTAGTATCACTGCAGTGGTTTTATAATATTGTATTTCTTATCTAATTTTACTTTTAAGCGTTATATTAGTTGTGCCACAGATGGATGGATATTCCTGGACCTTCTTTCAATATCCTTGTCTAATTTAAATGGGATACCTATTCTAGAGTGGTGGTGGTGGATGTCATCTATTACTATTTTTGATCAGGTTATGTGCTTTCCACGACTTACAAGAAATTCATCAAAGAAAGTGCAACGCAAAATGCATAAATATATTATTTATGATTACAACGAGAAAAGGCATCTAGCTTGACAACTCCCAAATCCCAAAAGCTTCCAAAATGCCTTAGCAAAATTGATTTGAGTGCATAAGTATCTACAGGACAAAATCAAACATCGTTGACTTTTGCATCACCAACGGTATTCTTCTAGGTATCCTTCAAACAGAAATTTCATTTCCTATCAAATTAAGCTCCCATATTAGTAATTCTAAGTTCTAGGATAACTAACAAAAAAATCACTACTTCTCGCATCTTCCCATGTGTATGATAAATACAATTTCCATAGAGGCAATCCTCGCAAAGAGAGAACTAAGAAGTTCCCCTTATGGGGGTCTAGCAAAGCCCCTCTCCCCAAGAAAAGGTAAGATAAAAATAAGAAATATAAAATCTAAAATAATTGTTCCATGACAAGATAACTCGAGCACTTCAAGATACTTGAAGAAGCTAACGTCTACAAAATTTACTGATTATTCGCTGCAAAAAGTTTAAAAAAAGATTTGAAGGAAGTTTGATGTAATTCACATAAATTTCTTTAACCAGCTTTCATTTGCCATAATTTGTATCATCAACTTTTATTATGTCTAACATTTTTGCACCAATGTGCAATGCTAGTTACATACTCGCACCCCGTTTAAGTAGCAGTATTTTTTCATAAATTATTGTTACGATCCGAAATCGGTCCGCGTGAACTTTTTGCTTGTTTTGCTATAAATCCGAAATTTTCAAACGTTTGTGCGTGCTCCAAGCTTACTCCATTTGATTAAATAAGCGTCGAATATAAAATTAGAGGTGCTTTTGACAGCAATTGGTAGAGGTTATTTTCTGTCTTCCTTACGGAATTTGCATTCTTCGAATCCTTGCTTCAAAAGCTGCTCGAAGTGCTCGTGCCATGTGTTTCATAATGTGGTAGACCCCGCTGTGAAGCAAAATCATTATATGTCACCTTATACCTGAAGGTAAGCTATTTTTGTGATTAGTTCTACGTCGGTTAATGTTAGGTTATTGTTTCAGGCATTTATCGTTTTCTTCCGCTTTTCTCTCTTAGCTTAGGTTTTCTTCAGTTTTCTTTACCGAGACAGGACTTTTTCGATTTCAGTTGTTTTACGAAGCGTTTCGTATGTCTAAATTGAAAATTCTAGAACTCGAGGGTCACGTTGCTAGTGATAATAAACCTCGTATCTTCTATTTGCTCGAATTAATCGGCGATTATAGCGAATGTTAACGTTTGAATACAACAGATATAATAATTATTCTGCTGGTCTAGTGTAAATATTAATTTATTGATGAGTTTAACTGATAACGGAAACAGGGGTATCTCGAATTCTGGAATTGTGCTGATGTTGTTCGTAGCACACTTACGATACGCCATTTCTATCCGCCGGTGCTATTTGGATATTATTGTAGAAATACGAATTCTTAGTAGTTCGCTCTTATCTATTAACTCACCATTTATATTTATTATTATCAATTTTTCAAGGTTTTTTCCATGTGTTATTTGTACTATCTGCAATGTTTCATGACTTTTACTGAAAACCTATAAGAATCAACTTGGACCGTCCAAGCTTATTTTTATGAATCGTATATCAACAACGTTAGATTTTCGAAGTTACAGTAGCGTTGTAAAACTGATATCGGTAATTCTCTACGCAACTTTTGAAAAAACATGGAAGGCGAGTGACTTTCGAAACCAGCATGATCACTTATTATAGATTGAGAAGTAACAGCAAAGATGAAAGGCCATAGAAAAATGATCTAGTACTCGATCAGGATTGTAAGGCTAGATATATGATGGTAGATAATGACTCTCAATCTCATATCTAATCTAATATTTTTTTTCAAATTATGTGTAAAACACAGCTGACTAGAAATGGAGCAATTTAGCTCTAGGAAAATTCATACAAGTCATTAGCCGTATAATTGCAGCAAGTTCTATCCGAAATACAACTGTAGTTCGCACACCGTCTTTTTAAAATAAAAATATATACAACGTAGACGCTAAATAGTTTGTTAGTTACTGAAACAAATAATAATTTATGGATGGCAAGTAATTGAGCCAACTAAGAATCATTGGTGCCGCAATGAGGTTAATTACAAAATATTTGACGTACGCCAAATTTGTATTTAAAAGTCAAAGCAGAACAACAGACCGTTAAACGACTTGTTGAGAATCATATATTATCACATATTAACTTACCATTAAACATCTGAATACTTAACCTTCAACAATATGCGGAGCTGCAATGCGCTATACAAATAGAGATCAACCAGCAATTTAGAACTTGTGTTCACATAGCATGAGCAAGAGATTACAGTTAAGCGGGCTCAGTTGAAGGCCAAAACCGCAGCAAAAACTAAGTTCACCTAAAGGGTTTTATACCTGCTCGTAGTGATATTACGCAAAACGCAATAGCTGCTGTCTACAAACACATTCTGCAAGAGAAAACAATATTGATATACAGCCATACTTCGCGAAACTTTTCTTACGACTGTAATCTAGTTATCAAAACGCTTCCAAATATAAACGTTAATTCAGATAACTTTAAAAATTTAAAACACATTCAACTCAGCGGCAGATAAAAATGGACAATTATAGGGTATAGGTATAGTGCATAATAGCATATTTAAAAATTGACAGTAAAGTGACTTAGAGGGGTGCAGCTTTGAAAGATGCGAAATTCGAGCTAAATATTTAGCAGTAGCTTAATGGTTTTCTCGTTATGTTGCGAGTTTTACGGGATCTGCAAAATGAACATCGTGTGAGATGTCGGCTCCCAATAACGAATAGAAAATGGCGGTTGAAGATACACTTTCAAGTGTCGGTGTCAATTTATACGCCTACGAGACGTCTATCCAGCTCTGAAACTGATATAAGGTGATTGTAGTGCAAGGCGTCAGTGACCCCATAAATCCAACTGAAAGGTCGAGATCATTCGAGACGGGACGATAATCGGGAATTCCTAAAACTAATAGTCTGCTTTCTATAAAAGCAATATCCGACTGTTGTCCTAATCTGCCTTAGTGGTTTGGAAAAGCTTCGCCAACGGTCATCTTTACGAAACAATTCACACCCACAAGCAAACATTGCTTAATAGCATCTGGTAAACTTTGACACAAAGTAGCAGTTTTCACGCGTCTCTTCTTTGTTTGACAGGCCGATGAACTGTGCTTGACACATAAATAGTGATTCTGCGAGCCATTCGCTCTCGTATTCCAGGCAGGAGATTAGCCTAAACCCTTCCACATGAGTCACGATCACCAAGCGTGCCTGAGTGGTGGACAAAGAACTTACGAAGACGCAAGTATGTGACGTTGCACAGAAAATTTAGTAGAGCCTTTGACCACTTATTTGGATGCCCTATTGGTATATAACTTTACGGTGTAGTAGCTAAAAAATTGTTTAAGATTAGCCTTCTTTGAGTAACAATTTTCTTATAGTTTGAGGACTGCCGGTAGCACATAGCTGTCTCCTCAACTTTCTTTAAGTTTGCCGCAACTCCCTTTATGAATAATAGTTATGTAACTAAGTATCCTAAGGTCTCACCACCTGCTCTTGGGTACTAATCCGCACTTTATTTTACGGCTCCCGCGGCGTTGCGGATCCGGAACCCGTTCGCAGTGACGTATCCGCTACATTGTTGCTTCACTGCCCTCGTTAATGAGATAACTTCGCCGTTTGCTTACCCTTCTTCGTCAGATGTTTGCTCCCAAGGCTACCGCTCTGTTAGGAAAACTACGCCGACACACCCTTAATTTAAAACTGCACAACTCGGATAGGATAGTTTCGACAAGCTGCAGACGGAATTTAAACAATAAGAAAAAAGAGCTCTTAGGAAAGGATTTATATGTAGAACAGTCGCCTTGCCGCAGCCATCAACGCTATATGAAAAATGCAAATGTCCGCACTGTTTGCCTTCGCGCTCGAAACCTGCTTATCTAAAGGTCGTAAGTCCTGGAATTTTAGTGCTGTTTACAAACAGTCAGATCAGGTGCAAGGATCAATACAGCACTTGGGTAGGTCAGGGTGCCACTCGCGCGCAACAAAGGTTCTTCCGTTGCAATTTGCGGGAAAAATTTGATTTCGCGGGGTCGAAGATCTGAGGTTGCGGCCCTGATAATCACTGATGCATGAGCCTTCCTCTCGAACAGGTTCAGCAAATTCGGGATTGTTTAGATTTATATCGACGAAGATTTAGCTGTCGCCACCGAGAGGGCGAGGTCGGCGAGAAGTTCGCGGGAAAGTTAAGTGGGGCAAAAGTTAAAGTATTCATGTCGTAAAATTTTAACGAACACGGGGCGAACCGCCGGATAAGCCGGTGACCGCCGCTTCCAAGATCTACGCCGCCTCCCTTGCGGAAGTTATGTAATCGAGAATTTTTATTTATTGGCCGGATTAGAGATTTGGCACACTCGGGGGGTGGAATAAAAACAGGAAAATGCACTTAAAACGGCGGAAATGGATATGGAATTCGGCTTATCTAAACATTCCCGCTCAGTTTCATGGCAAATATACAACTGCACTTAACATCCTTTATATGTGTACGCAGCGTTTTATCTACGGTTGCAAATTTTATGAAATACACACTCACCGGTTCTGTACCATTACTAATTAAACATTCACCAGGAGAAATTAAAAAAGATATATCAAATAAAAATTGTGGTCGCGCAGAAAAAACAAATCTCAACTTTCCGAAAAATGTCTACGACAAGGAGTGGCAAGGGATAGTCAACGCGTACCCATTTGGCTTGGCAGGGCATTACAAAGCAATTGTTAATTGTTGTTATGTTGTTTTGCTTATTAGTTTATTGCTATGTGAGCTAGTGTTGTAAATAGGGCATAAATTTAAAATATGCCGTTCACTTTTTATATTCAGGTACCTTTTTTGTAGTTTGTGGCAACTTGCAGTCTTTTTAAAGGTTAACAGACTAATTAACTTTTCAAATTGAAATATACGGTACACAAAAAAACCGCTCTTCAGTGCTTTCCAAGAATACTTCGACTCTCAGCATCACTCCGTTTCGCTAGTACAATGAAATGTTATGAACCAGTTATTTAACAATAAAAAAAATTTGCCTTTGACCATACCTCAGAAGTGGATGTTGCCGCCATTTTTAGAGGACTTATCTTATGAAAACGATCCAAGACATCAGGAAGGTTCCTAGTGACCGGAATCATGTACACATACTAACATACGTACACCACACAGCACGTTTAGGCAATTCCAATACGAGGGAGGAATCTAGCGGACTGGGGTCTTCCCAAAATATCCGCACAGCCAAAACGGAGATTTGGTAGAGTGGGTTCATTAGTCGGTTGACACGAATTTTAGAGATATTTGACTCAGAGTGGTTTTCGATATGAGGGAATTTCAATACTTTCTTACACTTCGTATAGAAGTAATTGTAGAAACCAGTGCATTATAATCAAACTACACACTTGGGAGTATAAGCATGAAAAAGATTGGACATGACCAATTGGATTTATTGACTTAACGATCGAAACACCTGCACTTTAAACTGACTGAAAAGTGTAGAATGTGAGAGCTGAAGATTTGGACAAGTAAAGCAAGGTCTATACATCGATTCTGAGAATTCAAGCTGAGAAATAAGGCAGCTGAGCGCGTTGGTGGAACTCACCATAAAAGAGGAAGGCCAGATTAAAATTGTAAAGTAATACTACAATGAAATTAAATTGCGCACAACAAAATTCAGCTACCGAGTGTGTAGGTTAATGGTTAGCACGACTGCTTAGCATGCGGGAAGTCGTGGGTTCGATTCCCGCGACTGTCTGCTCTGATTCAAGTTTTTAGGTGGTTTTTCAGAGTCCACAGAGTACCTTCTCTGAGGCGAATGCCGGGGCCTTTCTTCCATTCCTCACCCTTCCTTTCTGTTACCCATCCTACAATTCCCGTTCTTGGCTAAAGAGGTACGCAAGGTCCCTATAACAGCCCGCCCTCAGTTGGGGGAATTGAAATTAAATTACCTTGAACCTTTTTTAACCTGTAACGATTCGATGGACAAAGCGTTTTAAACCTACAGGTGTAAACGCTCTCTTTAGGTAAGGTAAAACAGCTTTAATGTTGAAGTTCGGCTCGAGTCATCAGCACGCGTCTTGCTTTTGGGTACACATGGTTGTTCCTACTACACCCCTTCTCGACTAATGTGTGCTGTTAAAAACTGTACGAGAGCATTTGAGGGCGACATTCTATGTAATGCATTCCAAGCCTGTTGGGTCCTCTTAGAATGTGGAATTAGTTTTCCCATTGCTGTTTCAAATGGACAGAAATAAAGAGACGTACGTGTTGATAGTGCTTTTGGAGATTTCCTTTAAAATTACAATTCTTTTACAGCATTTTTGTTTTGGTGTTCATAGTAAGTTTTGCTATGGTTTGGCATGGCACTCAGGGCGATCCTTGTCTTCTAACGCGCTGGTGCGGTCATATAACAATTTCTGGGTGGTCCTTTTACCTGAATAGTGTGATAAGGAGTGCTGTTTTTTAAAAGGACCAAATCATCTTTTCTTCGTCGTTAATAAGACGATCGAATATATCTAGATTTTGTTACGAAGGTACAATATTATTATGTTGTTCTAATTTTTGCTTATGTATGGTTATTTTAACGACCAGTAAGGCGAATTCTTTATGTTGTTATAAAAAATATCCACATTTCTCAGTTAATCAAATTAATGATCAAGAGATATGTCTAGAGAGCTATATTTGAACGATTTATTTTATAATTTTCAAAATATGGAATACAGAATGTTCTTAAATCGCTTCACATGCTATATCTTTTTTAATGTGCTATTCAGAGGGGAGGGAATCGAGTTCTGTAGGTTAGTGCTTAGCATGCTTAGTTAGCATTCCGGAAGCAGTCGGTTCGATTCCCGCGGCCGTCTTCTCTGATTTAGGTTTTTAGGTGGTTTTCCTGAGGCAACAGGGCACCTTCTCTAAGGCGAATGCCGAGGCAGTACTTCCAGTCCTTCTACTCGCTCATCCTACAATTTCCGTTCTTGGCTGAAGAGGGACGCAAGGTCCCTATAGCAGGCCGCCCCAATTGGGGAAATTGAAATTACCTTGGACCTTTACCTTTACGTCCAGAGGGATTTCAAATCAACATTATACACGACATCTTCCAATGGATGATTCCACTTGTAACTGGTAATGATATATGTTGAGATGGTTCAGGCTCTTACTTTGTGTTACCTATGAGTATATGCTTATAATTATCTTTTAGTCAATTTAAATTGCCCTATATATTTTATTTGAATATTAGAAATTATTCTTTTGGCTAGCTCCTGAAAATCAGAGTGGATTTCTTTTATCTACATTGCTTATTCTAAAATTTGATGTTCCCATTTTAATTATGACAATTCAAAAAAACTTCTGTCAAATGAAGCCTCAAACCAACTTTGAAAATTCAATTATAAATAGTTGATCGTTACATTTGTTATATGACAATCTCAAACAGTAAGTACTTCCTTAATAATTAATTCACTTTTAATCTTTTTATTTCAATACTTATCGAAATCCCTCAACTCATTTACCTTTTATTTGAACTTACTAATGTTCTCGGCAGAAACCAATTTCGTTCTACTCTGCTACTGATCACAGCCGCTCCACTCAAACCACGGCGAAGGCCTCCACTAACAACCAAACCACCAATACTTCCCAGAATCAGGAACCGACTCAACCCAGGTACAACTAGTTTGTATAAGGTATCAGCCATACAGCCATAAACCCCAGTCGTAGTTGTTTATCTTCAATATTGAATCAAAACCACTCTCCTGAAGTACGCTACCGATCAGCACCAAGAATTCCGACCAAGGACTCTGCCAATGACCTCCCTGCGACTCTTCTTCCGTGTAAATAGCTCATTGTAATCCATTTCAATCGACACACAATGTCAAACGTAATTCCACAATAAACTTAATTCAGCTTTTCTTTCTGTTTATTTTCTTCTGTAAATTAGCACTGCTTTAGTTAAATATTCTTGCCATATTCTTTGTCTTCCTCCATTTGGTATACTCATCTTATTTTTTAAATTTCGTTTTATTTCACAACGCGAATTTTTCCTTTATTGCAACTTTTTTACAATCCAAACATTTTAACTTTTTAAATAGGGTTTATTTCATAATTGCTAGTTACAAAATTAATTACAGCTTTTTATTTTAAAATTTGTTATATTAATAATTAAAACAAAGTCCTTAACGATATTGCATATTTTCTCCATCAAACACTCTATAAAAGCCTTATTTTGATTTTACCCACTATGTGCAATAGTCTATCTGGATTAAGTATCTGTCCTTATTTTCCAATTTTATATCTAGATAGGTATTAGAATAAATTAGAATCTTTCAGTTTCTCAATCAGCCTCATATTATTAAATTATAAATTTTATTTTCTTTTCTAAATACATACCAATTATTCAAATACCCAATTCATATTCAAATGATCTTTATAATAATTAATTACTGTAATCTGTTAATCCTATTTTAAAATTGATTTTTATACCCCTGTATCCATATCATTACAATGCCTTAACGGGGATGGGCTAATAAATTCTACGTAGTATAGAACAGCAATTAAGCATAAGTAATAAAAATATTTACAATTATATTATCGAAATAATTTTAAACATTTAAATTCATTTTAAGTCAAAAGAATAAACAAATGCAGCGCAAGTAGCCTTCGTTTTCGATAGCAGGTGGAAGCGAGAAAATACAAACGAACTCACGATTGGTAGGGCACCGGCGGTGGGAGATTTCAAATCTGCAGAATTTTGCTAATCGCAACTTAGGTAACCAGATTAGAACATACGGTAGCTTCGAACTAATATTTTAGAATTGTAGATCCTTGTAGTCTTTCAGTAAAAGCTCAAAGATTACATGCATGAGAAGCACTGAATAGTTTGATAATTTGTCTACCTTTCATACTGTACCGACGAGGGAAGGTAAAAGCATTAAAATATTGAAGTGGTTCATATTTAGTTCGAGCATAGACCACCAAAGGATTAGAATAACTTACTTATGTACGTAATGTTATTTTTTTTTGTTCTTAGATACTGCTTGCGTTTGAAAAATTAATCTTATCTGAGTGTATCTTAAGAATTGTGAACTCTCAGGTAATTGTCTGTTTAGATAGCGTCTCCTCTTTCTCCAAGAAGCATCATTTGCAGAAGTAACAATAAGATATGTGTAGCAGAACAGGCAGATAAAGAAATTCCGCCAACTAGAAGGCACTAATGCGAATTCCAGCTAAAAGCTGCTCCATATCTAAACTTTAAACCGCTGTAATTTGCGGCGTGCCATTAGTTCTAGTTAGGGTAGCGACGAGGCATCACACCTGTCTAGGGCTCTTGATAAGAATCCTGTAAGAGCAGATAACTCTGGAAATTGCAGAAATGGCTTGCTCACCCCTGGCGTGCGTGCGAGGCGTGTGGGTAATAGTAATTTTATCTTGGAGGATATTGTTGCTATTATCACTCCTCAGCTTATATTTCGTCACTTGAATTGCCGTTGCAATTTGACGCAAATGACTGAATATTTTAATTCTTCAAATTTGGTGTTGGGTACAGTACAGAAGAAATGCAGAATAACTTCAAAGACTTTGGATTGTTGCTGTAGTAATGGCATCGTTTCATTTATGTAGCAATGATAATGCTCAAAATTGGATAATTAAAGGACGCTGTCCAGAAGGTGCGCAATAACAAACAATCCAGATTTATAACAAAATTTGGAATTCAGGATTATGTTCAAATTCTAAGAACCGATTAAAGTAAGATACATGAACATAACAAAGTTTTTGATATATTAGAATGGCTTTCAAAATCATAAAAGTGCCAATTGTTTATCTTCACATTTTCAAACCATTTATACAAAAAAAAACAGATATTCCTGCAGCACACTGACTCTACACAAATAAATCTAAAGACGCCACGGAAAGTTTGCATCTTTACTATTTTATTTGAGTCACTACTTCAAGTTGCAAACTCGATTTTCCTTCATATCAATATTTTTGACACTGCATTAAGTTATACTTATTGTTGTGTCTGGGTAACTTCGACAGAGCTTGTAGTTTTTGCATTTTATACCTCTTTTTTTTGTAGGTAGAGCTTACTTACCCTTATAGCTAAACGCAAATCGGATGTTATTGCTGTGTGTGTTATTCAGGTTTTCACTCTTCGTATAACAGATTTGTATTCCATCACTTCAAGGAAGGCTTTCAATATAGCCAATATATAGATGGGATTGTAATCAGCCTAATGGATTTAATAAACTGCAGTTTGTAACTGTGACGTCATCTCACATAATAATAAATTGGATAACAGTCAGCCACAGCTGCCACCAAATATTTTCCCTTGTAGCCTTGTAGCTGGCAGGACCAGAACATTAGTGTCCAGCCATTCGCAGAAGACCGAAAACTGCTGTTTTACCGGACTATCTTTAGCTACATCCGATATCATTTGACGATTATTCGCAGTGCATTATCCGTAGGCACAAGAATTCACATTAAGCACATGTTCAAATACGTGATGCGTATCAAAGTTACAGGCCAGCTTTACGCCAGCCGGTTTAAATATTAAAAAGCTGTGGTTATACTCCAAACTGGTGTACAGTTGAGAAAAAACCATTTCTACTGCCTTTTTATTCGTGTAACCTTGGCGAACTAGCGGTTATCTAAGGCAATTCGTATTCTGTATGCTGTATGCAAAGTATGCTGTGACTTAAGAGAGAAATGATGAAAATGAAAGTTATACGGTTAATCTGAGTGATATTACAACCCTTCAACTAATTTATATTTTCTGATTCTCCCTCTGCTCCCCGAGAAGCTATCGTAAAGCGACATAGTTTATCAAATGTTTCTTATCAACTTTCTTATTATTAAAGTATTCGTGTTGTCGGAATGATTTTAAATCATTTAATATTCGCGTTCTAAAATTAGTTGGCGCCACGGTTATGACCATATCTTCTACCCAGTTACATTGTGATCAGTCCGAGCACCACCTTTTTTGTTTTTATAGAAACTATTTTGTGTTATCGCTTTTAAATTATTCTCTGGGTGCGCATTAGGTTTAACCGACGCATTATAGCAACATCTTTTTGCTTTCTCGTATCTATATTACGGTGATATATTACACAAGTTCTAGACTTTTTATGTGTCTCAATATGCTCCGCTTTAATTTGAATCGGTAACACGGCCAAACACAGTGACAACGAAAATATGCGATTTTCCCGATCAACCACGGATTGGTGTCATCCTGTACTACACTTGATGAGTTAGGTAGCTGCTTTTCTACACCTAATTGCTTTTTGCTTTTGGTCTACGATGTTAGTATTACTAGCGTTGTTGGTGTTTTTAATTTGGTTTGAATCAGTTTTTGTAAATAAAACTCGAGTTGTTTTAGGAATTTGACTAGATGTACTCCACATTTGTCATTGCTGAATATGGGTTTTTCTTGCATGTTCAGTGGCTGCGCATTTAATTTAATTTAGTGCTCTGCATGCATTTCCGACTTTTATGTTTAAATCGGGTACAATCGTTGCTTAATCGCGCCTGCTACAATTTGTCTTTTAATTCTTTCTTTAAATCACTTAGATTACTTTTCATTGCTTTGTGTTTTTCCAAGATCTACTGTTCCCGCTAAATCTCTTCTAATAGGTTTTGCATTAACCCAGCTAATTCCACTGCCCCTATACATGTGCCTATTTTCGGAGTTGAAGTCGTTGGTATATTTCCAAATTCACTTTCACCAATCGATGGAGTTTCCGAATCACGAGTTGGTTCAAAATCATCGATGTCCTCAGCCATTTTACCGTCCTGACTCATTTTGTAATTTTTTAGAATTGCTGCGAACCGTAATTCTATAAATTAATATAATCGTATTAAAAAACAGAAATTAAAATGTAACATAGGAGTATTACAACACTCAGAACTCTAATATTAACTTGTCTTCAAAGCCCCACACAACTTTGCTTCCAGCCTGTCTCCTACACATTTTTAGTACTGAAAATAAACATTCCAACTTCGCCTAGAATAAAAGTCAACGCTGCTTACGTAAACGTAGTATACTGCATATGTTGGTTTACATATATATACAAATAAAAGATATACAAAACGACAATATACAAATAATATAGGCAAATAATAAAGATTATTATTTAATTGAATGGCTACGAGCTAAGAGCTAAATTCTACTTGCATTAAAAGTTTACACAAAATATAAGTAACAACATAACGAACGCTAATATTAACATACAAGTTTGCGAAAATATCTTTCACGTATTCCGACAAATTCACTTTAGTCCGGCCCTGCACCACGCGTAGCAGGTTTTACTGCCGATACGCCCACGCCTGTCGTAATTCGGCGTTAAAATATGATGCAATAATGTGCTCTGCTCTAAGTATGTAGCAGTTTTGCACTTTCTAGTTTGATCAAATACATTGATCGTAAATAAACTAACCTAGTTGTGCCTTGGTTTTCAGCGAAAACGTGGATCTGGCGCCTTTAATGGATTCATTGTTCAAATTTGCACTTATTAGGTTCGATACGGAAATTGGTTAATTTCACCTTTAAGTCGCTATAGCAACATTCAGCTAATAGTTATTTGCACCTCGGGGATGCTTTCCAAGCTTGTACGGCACTCCCGTGGCTCGGATATCACCCCAAACTAAGCGTAGGCCGATGCATTTGGCGGGCCTACGCTTGCTGGCACGATCAGAGCACACGTGTGCAGCCTTTTGCAGAAGACCGCCAATTGCTGTTTTACCGGTCTACTTTTAGCTACATCCGACTTCATTTGGCGCTTATTCGCCCTGCATTATCGAGACGCGCGGGGATTCACATTGAGTGCGATTTAAAATACATAATGCGTCCTTAACTGACTTAATGCAGCATCAAAGTTACAGGTTAGCTTTACGCCAGCGGGTTTATATATTAAAAAGCTCTGGTCTTACAAATCAGGCCCGTTACAACCTTAACTGTTGTGTATGCGTATGTCCTGTCTTTTATTCATCTTGTACGCAGTCCTATGTTTTACTAACGAATATACTAATATTCGCAGTAATCTTAAATTAAAAATTCCTAAGCTATCATCATCACTTCTGAGGAGTTCAAAATTTTTTTGTGGAAAAGAGATTTTACAAGTGGCATTTCAGAACCTGCCTGGCTGCAATGCTTATTTCAGAATTAATCCATAATTTTTAAGATTTAACCAGATATTCACAATCCTTTTTACTGCTTCAGCTACAAATGGGTCTTCAGTTCATGCTGTGTAATAGAAAAGGGGCTTGAAGCGAATAAATACTTGTAAAGAATTTTTTCTTTTTTTTTAGATGAGACATTTCAAATTCCTCGACGTCATCGAATTCTATATTGCGCAATCGTTCGGAAACGTTTATGCCGATGACGCTGAAAGCATGCTTTCAGCAACCTTTTACGATCGGGCTTCCTTCTTTTCGTTGAAAGGTGGTTTACCAACTGCAGTTATAACTATTTCGCGTTGTCATAGAGAATAATTTCGGGTGCGCACGCCAATAGACTCGTTTGTAAGCAGGCATGTCGCTTTAAGCACAGCAAAAAGGGAGAAAGTTTGGAACGCGCAAATAGACCAAATGTGTGTTTGTGGCGAACTCCTTGCTTTGTACAATGATATTTTTGCCTTGAAGGCTTGCCGATTTATCGTCGGATTTTTAGAGCTTCTGCGTTGCTTAAACCTGTTGGGGATTCCGTTGTCGCTAATTAAGTTGTCGCCGGATTATTACAATCGCCTTTGATCTGTTGGTTTGGGTTGTTTTCTAGAGTTTCGCTGAATTAGCTTCTTCGTGGGCCAGTTTATATTGATTACACTAAAAAATTGTACAGATTTGTATTTAACGTTGTAGCTAAAATATAAAAATGCCTGACTTTTCAATCTGTAAATGGATCTTTACACGCTTGAAGACGCCATAGGGCCATCAAATTTTAATGCCAACGATTAAATCGCTTTAGTGCAGCTCTCATTTAATATTTCAGGGCTCCGAGGGCCAATAAAACATTAACGTGCCAAATTCGGGTTGTTCAGAAAGTATCGAAAAGTTTTAACAAGCTTTCGGTTTAAAGCAATCAATTCGAAACGTCAGGTAGCTCCCCAAAACAAAGCGGCGGGATGAACAGATATCGATTTGCTCCCTAAGGGCCGCTAATGTTTTAAGGATTCAGCGGGAAGCAACAATTTTCATTAAACAACTGCAAATATTTGAACTGAATAGCGGGACTTGTTTGTTGCTTTCTTTTACTTGGAGATGGCGCTTTTAAACTTTTTGGCAACTTTCTCTGTAAATTTGTTTTCTCGATTTTTATTGAAAACTCTGCTGGAGTTGAATTTTTGTAGTGGCGTACAAGAATCGCAGCTGCAATATAGACATGAGCGTTAAAGAACAGAGATAAAAAAGTTT
The DNA here is from genome assembly GCA_940337035.1 of Agriotes lineatus. NCBI lineage: Eukaryota > Metazoa > Arthropoda > Insecta > Coleoptera > Elateridae > Agriotes > Agriotes lineatus. Next base: position 84,799,896 of record OW679201.1, on the reverse strand, counting down.
ATTAAGAAAATCTTTTGTGGGTCATAAAACCAAGATGAAAGCTATATCAGTGGAAATATTACGAGCTTTGATACGTAAAATCGAAAATAATGTTATGAAAACCATGCACAAGAAGATAAAAGTCTGATAAAGGCAGTTAAAATATAAACGGCAATAAGGATGACAGTAAGAACGGCACAAAGAAGAGCATAATAAAAGCTGCGGATGCTAAATACAAATGGGCCGCGTTTTTCTTCTCTTGTAAATCAACAATAAATAGTAGTTGCCAGCTGATGCATGCCTGGCCGTAAGGTTTAATCAATAAAGTAGAGAAGAAGAAAAAACAAAAATAATTATAATTTAAGGAAAAGTAATGTAATTTATATTTTACCTAGAAAGCAAGCCACCACTATTTCAGGCTCGTTATCATAATGCAAGATGTTATTCCCCGTATTAGTGACTGTAGCATGGAAATACAATAACAAGTACGCTCGCAAGGGCAGTTACGAAACAAAATTCACAAGATCATGATTTGTATATGAACAGTCGCATTAATGTCCTTTAAATAAGGGTACGAACAAGTATGCTAATATTTCTTGCATCCATCATTGCTCTAATATTTGGCTAAACAAAGAGACTAGACCGGCATACGGTCCACCTCGTAACCGGCCACGGAGGCGTTCGTTCCTACCTGATGCGGATCTAGGCCGATGACGACGCCTGCGACTACGGCGAGGGCTTTAAAGCCGTAGAACACATGTTGCTTGAGTGCGCACTGGCGGCATAGCACAGAGGTCTGGATGAGAGGTATGCGGTGGCCGAGAGGAAGTCGTCACGCTTGCGACGGTATGAGAATGGTGGCGAGTATGTCGAGGGTTTCTGGGAAAACGTCAAACGATTTTTCATAATCTATAAAAGCCATCCAAATGTGAAATTATATTCTTTGGCTATTTCAGTTAGCGTTCTAATGGTTTGTAAAGTGGTCTAGCGTGTAACCCTTCCTAAATCCTGTTTGTTCTCGTGGTTGTTAAAATCCAGTTTGTTTGTTATTTTTTATGTTATAGGTTTTGTGAAAAGCTTATATAGCACTGAAATGAGACTGATTCGTCGGTAATTTCGTAGTATTTCTTAATTTCATGTTTTAAATAGCAATACTACTAATGCATTGTTTAAATCTTGTGGTAATTGATTTTTGGTGCTGCATTTATTATACAGATAACAACTAACATAATCAATTCCATACTATATCAAAGCGGAAGTGTTGTTAGAGTCAATTGTGCCCCGGGGCTCTCTATTGGGTTCAATATTGTATATCATCTGTACTGCTATTTTTTGCGAAATAGTTACATTTTGTTTATCTCATTAATACCCAGATGATACTCAAATATGTTGCTATGGATAGTTACCAACATGGGCACTTTGTAAGTAATTCAATATAAAAATGTATGAATAATCATTTTTGCATAAAATCAACGCAATGGGCATTTTTTATTGATAAGGACTTCAGCGATTTGAAATATAATAATGCCCAGAAATGATGACTTTTAGAACTTAAGCGTGTAAAGCTAATGATGATATTATAACTTGCCGATTTGTATGATTGCCGAAATCTTCATGTCTTGGTATTTAAGCAGATTTGAGTGGTCTCACTGAATAAATTTAGAATAAGAGCATGGTTTTTAAACACTTAACAGCTCAGTAACTTATTCATGATTTCAAATCAAATTTGACAACAAAACCAAAGTCTGGTGATAAAGTGAAGTTATGTGACTTAGAATTTTGACTAGCAAAGACAGAATCTGTTAGTAATATTAAAATTTTGTGCATAACTACTTTAACTTAGAAGTAAGTAATAGCTGTTTGCTTATGTAGTCTCTACGATTTTGGATTTCTCAGCCTGACCACATCGGAGTGTTGCGAAATTTTATTTGGGTGTAGTCCTAATGTCTTATGTCATGTGCCTTAGCTTTCCTTTAAAAATTTGTTTATAAGCGCATAATCTGAAAATTGACAATCGTTAAGTTTCGCATAGAAACATTTTTTGAGAATGGAAAAACTTCATACATAGGTAATTTATAGCTCAAAAGCCTAATTTGACATTAGTTGGAGCCTATTGCAAACCTGTATTGTGGTTGTCAATAGATAGCGTATAAGGCATAGTAAGTTTTAATTGACTTAAATAACAAAGATGTGTTAATTAGAAATTGATAATTAGCAATAATTTTTGTACATTAGCAACGTTTGGTATTAAAACGTGTTAAACTTTACATGCAAGTTGGCGCTGCAATTAGTTTTTTATTAATTAAAATTTAAGTTAGTTATTCGTTAAAATTAGTTTTAGAAACATTTCGGCAAGCGTTGCTTCGTCGTGATTGGTCAAACTTAATCAAGCACACGTTTTATCTACTAATTAGAGGCAAGGGTTAAAAACAAACATAATTTAACATTAACTAGTAGGCAAAATCTAATAAAACGTTTGTGATCAACGACTTGTTAACGCTGCATGCACAAAATTGCGCTCCCCTTATTAATATTTTAAAGTTATCAAAGTTGTAACGGGCTAGTTCGTGCCACCTTAGCATTCAATAATCACCTTGTTATTTAACCATTATTCTGCTAGGTATAGAACTGAATTGTATTTCTTACATTGTAATAATTAGATTAAAATATATTGGGCATTCAAAACTCACAACAAATATTCCGCGCGCTCGATTAGTGAAGTGCAAACCAGCGGAACACTGATCTCGTGTGCTATTTTTAGAACTGCAGGCGAAGCGAAGCAAGCTGTCCGTGTCGCTCGTGACAAAATGGACACCACGCGAAGTATTATAAGTGCCAGCTTGGGGAAGCAAGCCCTAGATATAGCAGTTCATTGCCAGAAGTTGCGATTTCAGCTGCCATTTGAGCTGGCTTTGCTAACGCCAGACGCCTGTGGGAACAACTACCAAAGTCTCGGAACTGAACGTTTCTCTATCTGGCAACAACGTAAAGGCAAGTTTAATTATCATAGATAAAAACACGCTTGAATGCCCGGAACGTAAAAATGGAAGCCGAACCGTAATAACGATTTACGAAGGAATTGCAGCCAATCAGGCAATAGCGTCAACGAGAACAAAGCGGTTGCATAATCTGGTTGACACATCGTTTCAGCTGATTTCAAGCTACTGGAGTCAGGGCCGTAGTCAGTGAATTCGAGTGCGAAATTTAAACATTGCATGTAGATTCGGTGCTACTATTAATAGCGCATGTAACACTTCTATATTACCATTGTTTATTCCTTTTATGTATTTCCATAAAGGTGTATTTCTTTTACAGAGTATATATTTTTTCAGGTAAACTGTTTGGTATTTATCTTTGGCAGTATTTGAATGTACAATTACAGAATTATAAGTGATCACGAGCAGGCCGGAACGAGCAATATTAACAAGCCCTTAGCTGTACTGAGGTAAGAACAGGTCTTGTACGCCTACGACTGGACTAACTAGCATACAAATGGCAATATAAATGCATAGCACAGCAGAGTATAAGGCACGGGGAAACCCACATTACAAAGTGTTAAAAAATTGTAATGGCAGTTGTTTGACCTACCAATTGTAATTGAAAAGGTGACAGTTTATCGAATAAAGTTGAATTTGTGTACGTAAAAGCATATAATTCTGTATTAAAAGTGGTTGTGAGATAATAAATAATTACGAACTGAGGGTTAGTAATATAGAAAAGTAAGCAGTCAAATAAACTGCAAAAACCAGATTGAGAGTTAACAACAGACACGGAAAGCGTGCAATACATCAAAGAAACCCAAGCAAGTGCAGTTCCAAAAGACTGCTTAAGCGGGAACTTAAAATAAGGTACTAAAGTCCATTGGATTAAATAAAAAAAGTTGATATAAGTAGAATAATTATAACTAATTTGGGCAAGTAAATTTATGGTTTTATGGTAATTTTTATTTAAAAGAGCAACAGGGTGCTTTATTTCTTTTATGATTGTAAAGTTTAGAGTTTTAGAAAAATAAGTGCTTATTGAGCGGGTCTAGTATACAGAAAAAAACATTCGAATTTAATTCCGGCCCTTTTAAATTAATAATGACTTAATAGGTTGTTTTTATTATGGACAAACAGGCTATTGTTGTAGTTAAGAAGTTAGGTGTTTCCATAGATAACGATCTTTAGAACACGTGCAAATTGGCAATGAAAATCTACATGGTCGAATCAATAGTATAGAAAACTAGTATCAAGACGGGAAGGCTTGAAGAATGGGAGGAGGGAATAGATGTAGAAAACTGATATCTGTGAGAAAAAGAAGAATTGGAATGGAAGTACAGCTGCTTGCAAGAACAGTTACTGCACAAATTACAGCGTGATCCACACGACCAAGAAGAAAACATCTTGCTTTATTTCCTCTGAGCGGCAACAATATTATAATTAAAATAATTGCAACGTGACCATATTTTAATTGAAATTAAATTCACCTAATGCATTATCACTTATGGCATTTCCACTCTCCAAGGATCTGTTTGTTATGAAGTGAAATCGATGAAAAGCAAAATTTCAAACTGTTTCTCCAGTCGTTACTAAGCTGAGTCGCAGGGGGTCATGGATGAAAATACTCCATGTGTGAGTGTGATGGTTTATATTCCATATATTCTTCTCTTTAACTGTTCTCAAATAGGACAATTTGGCAGAATAATAAGATGAAAATGGCTGCTCTTTATTTTTTTCTACGCCTTGCTATATCTTTCAGTAGCCAAGGGGTACATATAATGCCAGTATTGGACGTATAGGAAAAATAAGGGTTGGAAAGAGCTTACTAAGGTGGCCTAATTATATCAGCAATATATCAATCAAATACTGCCAAAGAATATGTGACTACATATTCAACAAGATGCTCTAAATGTTTCAAACATTCTAATCCAAAGGTCACTGTTTGTGTGAAGTTGGAACAAGCCAATTAGGCTTCTCTTTTATATGATAGTAATACATTCCAACTAATTGTAACATTAGATATTAAAAATGAAGCAGCTGTAATCAACCTTGTGATGACGCCTCTCGGTCTCTGGATCTAGCAGAACGCTGCAGATCCGAATTTGGTCCTGATTGTGCTTGTCAGGAATTTACTGTTGCGTGTTGGCAGACATTAGCGTTGTGCACGAATTAAGCTGTTGATTGTTGTTAATCTACTTAACATTTCCAAATACTGTTTATCATTATAATCGAATTGAAGGGATGCTTTGTTGAAGACGTCGCGGAGCCCCCTTAATCCGGTCTCCCGTAACTTAGTTACCGGTAAAGCGTAATAATGAGGTTGGGTTTAATCTTGCTTCATCGAACTGAATTGCGGAACAGAATCCTGGAAAGGCGGCGAAGTGAGAATGGGGCTTCAGCTGGTGCTGGGCTGCACTTATTAATTCATTTATTTCCGGTGCCTCTACCACTGGGGGTGTTTACCCAAGATATCGAGTGAAAACTTTGCCTTCACCGGCTGCGAAAATATTTTCGTTCGCGGAGCGAACATAAGAAAAATATGGGCGCATCCTCTGGGTACTTATCGCAAACGAATTGCTCGGAAAACAAGCCCATAAATTAATTACACGGAATGAAAAGAAAGGGACCAAAGGAAGGCCCTCGCTCGATTCAGCAACGCTCCAGAGGATTATTATCTAATTTTAAAGTTTCCTTTGAGCCGCTCCATCGGTCGATGATTTGTAGCGATTTGACGATTTAACACAGGAACTTTGCTGCACCTTTGCAGATTAAATCTTAATAAGCTCTTTGTCGTAGCAATCTGGCGATTTTTCGCACTTTATGTTTCTAACAAATTAAGTGATAAACTTCAAAGGCTTATCTAGAAGGAATGCAGTAAAAGAAGACCCCTGAGCGGCCGCTGATGCAACGTCAACATCTTTACCCTAAAACGGCTAATTAAGCGTAGACTTCCAACGAGTTTTTGATTATGTGAGCCGAACTAAATTATGCCCAATGACGTCAGAGGATTATTGAAATAATTACAATTCTATAAAAATACAACTAATTAACAAATAACAAAACTGACAAAATTTAACTGAATGAACGATTGCAACGAGCCATGGCCCACAACACACAACACAAGTAAAATTTAAACTGCTGGAATAAAACTCTGTTTTCTTCATTTTTCCCGCATACAATTTCAATTGTACGGCGCTGATCTTAACCCTTGGAAGGGATGTTTTTCCGCTGAACGCGAAACAGGTGCCCAGCATCTGCAGCTCTTCGCCCTTTAGTCTTGGACTCGCTCTAGAGCAGGTAGGATGCTGCCGAAGCGGACTTTCTACGCCAGTCTCACACCGCTGTCGTGAATTGCGTAGTCATTAAAGGTGAAAAATTTATACTACCTTAGAAGTAATATTTTGCAGTGTATTACAGGCTATTTGCCACTTCTGTAGTGCTTAAATTATTGGGGTTCAGTTTGTTGTTGATTGTGTTACCGTGAAACTTTAAAGCTTGATCTTCATCAGAGCTGATTCTCACATCATCACAAATGTTCCTGTTGGTTTTAGGTTTATTTTCAACTCCATTTGAATTACCTTTCTCGTGGGCACGCATTTTAACAGCTCCGGTGATCAAATTTTCTCAGATAAGGTTATCTGTACGTAGGGCCATACTTCGCACAGCCACTGGTTACCTTCCTAGGGCTGGTAATCCAAGCACCGCCGTTTCACGCTGAGGTTCAGCTTTGTTTTTATGTCGGAATTGTTAACCACTGCATTACGCTAAACATTACCTCTCTACTTTTTGGAGTTTCCGAGCATTTATAACCTCGCCCCGCGTTTCAATATTTATGCTTCTCTGAAGTAGTAATTGAAATCTATGCTGTTTTTCCATGAGTTTTGGTTTTGAGCTTTTTTCTTTATGGGAAGGCTAAACGCCTTTTTAGTACGTCGACTGAATTGCAGCCAGTTTAATAAAATATCCTTAGCATCTAATACCGTGACGTCACTGTTATGGCATTTCCCCTCAACAACACCTTAATAACGAGCCATCCCTTGCTGCCTGCTGGTTATTTACCTGTATGTTTGTGTGTTTAATATAAAGTATTCCATGTCCACAGTGTGGCTATGTGTGTTGCAAAACGAATTATGCCTTTATAAGAAAAATGAGCACCAATATGAAGGTAAGATGAGTTCATCCAGCGTATAATACTTACAATATTCTTTCTACGCCTCGGGTGTCCCGTTCTTAGTTGGAAACATTGCCAACACCTTTATGTTAGAGCAATTGACTCAGTAGTATATGGAAAAAGAAAACTTTCATTTATTCCCACACAACAAGGCATCGACACAAAAACGCAATGGCACTTATTTCTGATGCTAGTAAAGTTACTAGTAATGCAATTTGACTAACCAACCGAAGTATTATATCTAGTGGCAAGTCCTTGAAAAAAGGTTAACATTTAGTAAACGCCACAACTTTTGTATGCATCCTAAAATATTTTAAAGCATTAGGTTGTGTATTGGTTGAGGCTGCGGTATAGTTCAATGTACTGTATTAATATTAATAAATCTTGGTTGAATGAGGGCTATATTTTTGCCATCAATAAGATGGCACTGGGTTATTTATGATTTTGTGGGGGGACAAATTCAATTGAATAAAAAGTTTTACGGTGTCCTCGATGTTTACTGGGAGTGCATAAAACCTGGCTGGACGTGGTACGTCCTTTGTGAATAAGTTTGGATATAAACTGGACTTTTCGCCTTTTACAAAGTGCGGCTCTTTGACGATAGAAACACCGGTGAGTGCTGGAGGTTTTCGGTCGATCCGAACTCACGGCAGGTGGACCAATTTGCCTTCGTCTAGACACCTGGATTATGCTGACCTGGAGATCTCTCCTAGTAAGCAGGTAAGTCAGGTTCAAGGTTAAATTTATGAGAAGGCTGTGATAAAATTGGCCTGGAAGAATCGACTGGTGCTGGAATTTAAAGGAGTTCCTATTAAGATCGGAATCCGACCGGTACTAGTGAAGGGTGAAGGGTCAGGGCATGGCGTACCGAATTACGTTACGTCCGCGCATAGCGGCTAACATCGCTTTATCGCAAATCCGAACGCTATGAAGATGCAGCCAAATATTGTAACGGGAATAAGCGCCATTCAAATTTCTAGAAAACTAATTGTGCCTTAGGTAAATTTGACGAGGGTGTTAACGTTACAAAGTGAGAAGATGGAAAACAATATAGACGGAAATTAATTAATAACCGTTATCAGGTTGTGCAATATGGACGTGATTGGGGCGGGAGAGAATTGCAAAAAATCTGAATTTTATATTATTTATTTGTAGGAGTAAGTGAGCTGAGTAAAAAGAGAAACTTAAATAGTTATTCTTATTAGCATTACTTAGTTGTGGAAATGACGAAGAACTCCTTTATTACAGTAAAATTTGCTGCCAAGGACCAATAAACTTTATTGACTTGAAGTTTGAAATAATGGCGATTCAATTAAATGCGAATGTTGCTTCATTGTTAATTTTAGTGTTGCAATATTAATTCCATTTACTACCGGTGATTAATAATATAATCTTCCGGAAGTATAAAAATAAATATAATGAGGCACTAAAATAAAAATAATTGTAAGAGGATCGACTTCCCCGAGGTTTCCCCAATTTATGGATAATAAATATGCTCCCAGGCTTACAGAAATACTAGAAAGCATTGTCAAATTCCAATTAATGGAACGCATTGAGCAGCATGCATTATTAATGACAACCGGTCTGAATCTCGTGAAGGGTTGTTGTGAGATTACAATTCAGTTAGCACTGTCAGCCTAAAGAGATTTGTTAAACACGCATAATAGTGGCGGAGTTTTCGGTTGCTCCAAGACGTTCTGAATGACTCAGCAGCAGAATTTGAGGACAATTAAACCAATATTCCGAGCGCTTTCAGCCAACTTTGCAGGTATCAGATTTTATAATTCCAAGACATGGATCCTATTTTTTATATATGACAAATTTTATAGAATACTTCTGACGACTGAAACGTGATATTTGCGAAATAAGTATGTCCGTTGATGCAGTAACATAATTAGCAAAATTGTCTTAACGTCCCTTTTACTACCTTCCCGAATGTGCAATAAAAAACCTAGTTAATTTGGAGAAACGTTTAAAGATTAATTTCCTTTAGCCTTCGATCAATTTGGTAGAAAGGGTAATGGAGTAAATGTGGAAATACTTTCTTGAAGCTGACCACGCGAAAACATTCAACTAAATTGGTTTGGTTGCCAAATTCACTTCTAGAGATAGTTCTTGACATTGTGTATTTTCTTTTACTAAAGTATCTTTGGATTACTTACCGTCACAAGGCTGCTATAGTTTAATTTTGTCGCCTCTGCTGTGTACTAGAGTGTATTCAGAGGAACGATTGCACATTCATATTGTCTACTTTGAGATACCTTGATCCTGTCACATATTAATCAGTTTATACATAAATACAAGAAATAAATATACTAAAAATAGAGGCTCCACAAATGAAATAAGATACAATCTTTTTAAAAATTGCTTCAAAATGTGTTCAGACTAGAGGGACAATAAAATTAAAAAAGGTAAAATGATATTGCTGTACCGTTGTCGGTACCTGTACATTTTAAAGATCCAGCCAGGATATATACAGGGTGTTCAAAATACATCAGAAATATTTTAGGAATTAATTGGATAATTCATTAGAGTAAAATAATTAGATAGACTAAACTCAATCGTTAGCGAGTTATTAACGATTTTATAATTCCTGACTAACATTCATAAAAGTGAATTTATCTAATAATCTTTTTACCATTGTGCTATCATTATTATTATTTACAAAAAACTGTTTGAAATTGTTCTCCTTACGATTCATGCACAATGCTGTGCAGCGTAGAAGTGATTGTTGGATTCTTAAAAGTTATTGTGAATAGTACCTGCGGTCTGTTGTATTTTAAGACGCAATTTCTCCAAAGTGTGTACTTCCGTAGCATAAACTAACAGTTCCATGCGACCTCAGTCTGGTTAACGCAGCTGCCATGCCACTGGACTGCCTGTTCCAATCCATCTCTTTGGGAAATGTGTTAAGCAAATTTCTTACGCGTAAACTTGCATGAGCTCTATCGTATTCGTACCAAATTTCATGTCGAATATTTAACGGGATATCGTCCATTAGTATAGGCAGCAAACGTTGTAGACAATGTTTGTAATTATCAGCATTAAAATGAAGGCTTTCTCTTGCTCATTCAAGGAAATTATAAAAATTTATAATTTCGTCTCTCGTAAACCCGGCTTTATCAGTCTATGAAATATTAAAGTATTTTCATGCGCCTGAATCCAGTTACAAAATCTTAAACGAGCTTCTGCATCATTTCTCAGAGCTTGAACTCTTTGATAATGGTATGGATCAACACGCTTCTTTCTTATTGTTCTCCAAACCTAAGAAGTGACAAAACACTGGGTTACTGTAAAATAATGGTGAACTTATTTGTGCATGGTAAACCTGATTTCTGGATATTACAGTATGTATAGAAATTCTCCGCATTTTTCTAACGAATTAAGAATTTGCTTTTCATTCGTATACCCGAACAATATCTTTGCCCCATGTCTTGGTTGGAATACACCGCGTTCTTTTAACTTCCGATTTGAAAGAGTAAAAACTTTAAGTATATGTAATCTTCTATTGAGATACCTTTTGTTGTATTCTTCTTGCGCCGCTAAAGCATTGCCCTAACACGAACCCTAGATTCATAATATCTGTTCTACGTTCGAAAATAATTTCGGCATTGTAATTAGGGATGTTATCAAACTTTTTAATACAACAATTCTAACTGTTTAACTTTTAAATAATGTAACATTGAAAACAATACTACTGTTTGTCAACAAAAACGTTCAATTGTTATGGACAGCAAATAGCATTTATGACCGAGAAAATTATAAAATCAAGGATAACCCGATAAGAAGATTTGATTCGGTGTTTAGTTTTTGTTTGCGGCAACGTAAGTCGATCATACGTAGCACAACTTTATGTCCCACTCTCTGCAGTGGGATAAAGCGGGATGCGAATATTACAGTTACTCAGTGCTCTTACTACTATGCCATCGTTCTTGTATATTGACAGAATAAGTGGTCTACAAATATAGCCTACACGCCCGTACTTAAGAAATTTTAAAATCGACAAGATTAACACCCAGTAATACTGATCGTTGTAATAATTAATGGAAATAGTTAACGTCAATTACTCGACGTTCTACAATTTTATTTGTTTCTGCTGAATTCTGCAATGTACGATGCAGTAGGTGTACAATTAGCCAAAGATCTTCTCTGGACGATGCAGCGACGTTATTCTGACTATTTGTAATGGGTAATTGCGCGATTTTAAATTCGTGAAGCATTGTTCGAGTGAGCAAAGGCTATGAAGATTCGCGTTTATTTGTGAGAGATAGATGAAATGCAAGAAAAATGAAAAACGGAATTACAGAAAAACCGAAAGAAATTATCTAATTTTCTTTACACTCTTGTGTGTACAATATTAATTAATTAATGGATGATCTTAAAAACAAACGTTATATTCCTTACATGTATACTGGTTTTATTGATTTTTTAACATTAATCCTAATTTTAAAAAAAATTTTGAGCCATTTTTTTCAAATGACGTACCCACAAAATACTTTTCATAAGCTTAACAAAACAAAAATTTTAATTCTACGTTTACTGGTTCTAACGCAATTAAATTTTTACGAAAAGCAGTGTTTTACTCACATTTATCTCTTTCTGACTAACGTAGACTTATAGAAGGACACGAATACGCTAATGGTTCAATACCCTTAACGGTTGAGTTTAAGATATATGTTTATCTAGACATTTTTACACTAAAATAGTTTCCCAATTAATTCCTAAAATATTTCCGATACGTTTTGAGACACTCTGTGTTGTTCAAGTACTTTTGTGTTGATATTTTTTCCAAACAATTTAATTTTGCGACTACCCCAGACAATCAGATTTGCGGTTTTTCGAAACTTGAACTTTATCATAGAACAATTACTGCGGTTATTAAATTAATTTGAAATTCTTGAAGAGTTAACTGTTCGTTGAACCTTGAAGTCCTCAAGCCTTGTTTTCCAACTTTCTCGATCTCTCGCCTTTTCTTCCAGTTGCTCACATCTGTATTTGCTGCACGTTTTTAATGATTCGGTATTTTCTTCTTCTACCAAGCCTGGTTCTGTTTCTTCTGTTCTTCAATTCACCCATCCATGTGCGTCTAAGCATTTGCTCAATTACCATACTTGCTCATCTCAGTTGGTGTAATTTAGTCGTTTCTGTTATGATACATTTTCAATAGGTCGGATAGTTTCCTGAATAGGCTTGCACACCTTTCGGTTTTCTATTTGATTTAGTCAGTGCCCACGTTTCACATCGATACGTTAGCCTTGGTTCTATAAAGCAAAATATGCTGCTACCCTTCATTATTTTACTGAGACCATTACGATGTTGCTATTGAGAAGTATTTCGTCTAGCCGGCCTGGAACCGGTAGAATGCGTCTATTTAGTTTTACAGATCAATGAGTGCGGTCTGATTTGTGGATCTATTGTGCATAGTTTAAAATTTCGCGGGTCACCTTTCTCCGCCTTAAGGTGTTTTTGTCTGTACAGGAAGTGTTTTGCATTATCGCTGCTTCTTTGGTTTGTACATCGTCTTCGAGCAGTTTTGCTTCCATTTTGGTCGCGGAGGAGTCGGCAGGCTTTTTGGGAAGTTATGTTGTGAAATATTGGGACCTCGATATATTAGCGGATTAAAGCATCTCTGGTCGACCTTTTAAAAGGTAATTTTTCTTACGCCGATTTACGGTGCATTTGGTAGTGAGCTGTCGGAATTCGTTTACCACGTGGCCCATCTTTAAGGTAAATGCCCTCGAGCTTCTTTTTTACCGCGTGTTTAGACGATTTTTAGAGTCTTAGGCGCCCCGGAAAGTGTTTATTTCCGTTGAGTAATTTCCGTATTATCCTTTCCGCTAGACTTTGTTATGAGGAAGTTTTTCAATCCCGAATTATGAGGCCTTAAGAAGGCATTTTGGCTATCCCTAGGTGGAATTAACGCTTTGCCTTTCCTGGGACAGGTTGTGTCCAAATTTAGCCAAGTTCAAGGTTGGCGTTTAACCTGCTCTTTACGGAAGCCACACAGGTATCTTGGCTGTAGAATAGGTTTGTACATGACGGTCAGTTCCATATATGCACAACGGAGGTCAACGTAGTATTTGCTTCGATGTAAATGCAGTACAGACGTGCACCTGTTTGTGGTATATCGAGGTAAATCGAGGCTAGCATTGCAAAAACCGCCATTGATGATCATTCAAATCCAATATTTAAATTTTTGTTATACATATTGTATTTACTTTTTTAATTAATTAATTAAATAATTAAGAAATATTTAGATAGATTGGATTTCTACTTATAATTGTGTTTATGATTGACTGAAACCATTTTTACCCTATTGCTCAAAGCAGCTAAGGACTCTAACAACATGATTTGAATGTTGGTCTTGTTTCTCAGCTATTAAAATAATTGCGATTGAGTGTGAAAATATATACAGCTACTACTTGAATAAGTTGGCCCTCACTTTTTATAGAGGAATCATTTTGATTTTGGAAACATGTAAAATTTAATCACACAGTGAATATACTTATTCGAAATTGCACGTATATAGTAATAGCATTATTGCATTAGTGTGTTAATTTTCTGGCCGCTCCAAGCAGTGTATTGCAATGACTGCTGTGTAAGCTACGTACTAGAAGCATGAATTCCTTGAGATATGTCAGTTATAAGCATTAACTATGTATGGCCAGTGATATTTTTGTATTTATGTATTCTAGTCTTTATACATTTAAATGTTTTATGGCTTGTTTGTGGAATACCAGTAATTACATATTGTTTTATACCCTATTTGTTAACATTTAAAGGTGACATTTTATTATGATTATACAGTGAATTTATTTTAAGGCGCAATGTGGCTTTGCCGTTACCATAAGGATTTGATTGTTACCTATTGGTTTCTAAGGATATCCCACGCCCAGACAATGAGTAAATGCATTTATTTTAAAATGCAATATATGAACCGTAATTTAATTAAAAGTTAAGCATGGAAAATGGCAACATGTAATGTAATATTTACTAACTCACATACTTGCTGTAAACGGACGTCTATAAACCACTTGATCAACTGAATTTCTCCCTCCATAGAATATATTATTTTTTACTTACTCAGTAACGATTCTATATTGCATTTTAAACTAAACACATTTACATAAGATGTGGAAATGGTGTATTCTTAGAAACCAATAGGTAACAATAGAATCCTCATGAAGACGGCAGACCACATTGCTCCTTAAAATAAACTGAGTGTATGATACTCATTACTCTTATTTCTGTTTTTTGCTTCCTTTCAGGCACTTAGTGGTTAATCGTTTCAAATATCCAGAAGTGAACGTGCCAGATAGAACCACTTGGCGCTCTTTTATTTGATTCTTGCATAAAAATTACGCAAACATACTACTTTTCGGTAAATAATAGAAAATCTAAAGAAGCAATTAACATTTTATATTACTTTTTCCAATTGTAAATCTTTAAAGCCTTCACATAATAAAATTTAAATTTTAATATTAAGTGTTGGTATGTAAAATTTTAAAAATATCTTAAAAACTTGAAAATTATTTTTTAGCTAAAGTTAAAAATATTAGGTATTTTCCGGCCTTGATATTGTTGAGTTAGCTAGAAATAATACACTCTAAAAAATCTCATTGAAATCGTACTTAATTTCCGAAAAATAGCACTTTTTGGATTTTGACAATTTCGAAAAGCTCCATTTTCTAAATAAGTAAAATTTACTCGGCATATATGATAGAGGGTAAATAAGTTTTAAGACAAACACAAATTATTGACGTAAAACGTTTTTTGAAAAATCAAAAATAAAAAATCTTCCCATATTATGCCGACTTTTTGGAGGACACTGTATATTTTCTGCTGTTCCTATTTTCTATGTTTACGAATCCTCAGCTTTTTATTCTAGCATAGTATGTAGTTTTATCTTAGACGCTTCCTTTCCTAATACTACAGTTCAGAATGGGCTTTCCTATCACGTCAACATCATAATCATACGCAATGATCTGTATAACTTTTTTAATGCTGTTCCATTGCTGATCTATCAATGCACAAGATCCTGATCCTGCATCAAATTATATTTGGCAATACTTAGTGGAGCTACGTCCATGTAGTTTTACATAGTAACTTGCCTGCTGTTTTATAAATAGAACACATTGGTATTGCGTGTCATTCCTTTGACATCTTGTCCAATTTCTATATATCTATTACTAGTTTGTGTATCTCTTTTATTAACCAAGCGCCTTCTTGGTTAAGATTTTCTATCTTTTCATAGTAAATTTGAGAAATAATATCCTTCATCTTTCGTCTTTGTGTCTCTCTTGACTTTCTTGCAATGCTTTCCACTGTGTTACTATGTCAGATACGTTTTCTTCTTGCCTCTAACACTACCAAATTTTCAGAATTTTTAGAATCAACAACTAGAGTCGTTGCAAGAATTAACTTTGTTTTTAAGTCCATTCTGGAGGGGAAGCTAAGAAAATGTGGCAAGTAAAAAATGCAATACAACTTATTGGTTATTCCGAAAAAGTAGTCTTGATATCAAGTAACGAAAACAACTCCAGAGACTGCTGTTTGCATATATAAATGTGGCAGAAAGTTACATGATCTCGAACATCAAGAAAGCCTCAGGTATAAACTAAGTTGCCGTTGATGGTCATATGTGGAACAAGTTATTATGATCAGATACCTCGAAACACGAGCATGAAGTTACGCCTCCCTAAGAGAACATGTTTTATAAAATATATGGAAGAACAAATAGTGAGAATAGAATTTGCAACAGATGTATAATGGCAGTATTGGCATACGTCGTCGAAGCTAGGGCAACTCAACTGAACACCTCCTAATTACTACGAAAATGAAAGTTCTACTGGCAATGGATGACAGAGACAGAAAAATAAGAGAAAACACTGTCAGAAGGCTCCAGGAACAACAACTCAATAAGTTAATAGACGAAGAAGAAGAAGACAGTTTAAAGTTCACATATTAGAAACAAGTATGAGGGTAGTTTGTCATAGAAAAACGAACGACTGTTATTGTTTATTCTACACTAAACTTTAGTTATGGTTACTATAGTAACAGATAGATAACATCTACAAACTGTTACGTCCTTTCCAAATTTATAATTAATCAAAAAATTGCTGTAACCATTACTAAGAGTTTAGTGTAGGATAAAAATTGTAGTTGTTTACTTTCCTATGATCACGATGGTACATTTTAAAAACTAAATGGTTAAGAGGGAGAGGCATTATATTGTGTGACATGGGGGGCACTGTTCGATTTTGTTGTCCACATATGTCCTACTCCTCCTCCGTTCTTATCCCTTGACAGGGATGTGGTGACTGCCATTGCAATGGAAGCCTTCCACTCTTCCCAATTAGTTACCATATGAATCGCCTCATAGACAGGGGTCCCAGTCATCTCTCGGATCTGGTCTGTCCATCGGCGCGGAGAGCGGCCTCTGGTTTTTCTGCCTTCGACCATTAACAACTCCATATCGTTACTGCGCCTGGATATATGCCCGAAATATCTCAAGATGCGTTCACATATTACTGTGTGAATTCGTTTTTTGACGCATATTTCTTTTAAGATAGATACGTTGGTTCGATCCTCTGTCCAAGAAATGCGAAGCAGTCTTTGGTAACTCCACATCTCAAAAGCATCCAGTTTCTTTCGTTCTTTTGCTTTGATAGTCCACGTTACTGTGGCATATAATAGAATTGAAAACACCAAGCTGTGCATGAAGCGCATTTTTGTTGTTTTTGTAATGTCTCGGTCTTTCCATATTTTCGTGAGTGTACTAACCGCGCTCCTGGCGATTTCAATTCTTCTGCAAATCTCGCTTTCAGAATTACCATCGTTTGTGGTCACAGCGCCTAAGTAGATATACGTTTGGACTACTTCGTATTCAAGGACTTGCCGGATTTCGGGTCTGTTGTTATGAGTTCTGTCAATGATCATTATTTTAGTCTTGGAACGGTTAATATGCAGTCCCATATGTTGACTCTCTTCTTCCAGTTTTTGCATGAGATGTTCCAACTCCTGTTTCTCTTTAGCCACGATAACGGTATCATCGGCGTAACGCAAGTTGTTAATTTTCCTACCATTTATGGAAATACCTCCCTCATATTCATCGAGAACCTTTCGCATGATATGTTCTCCGTAGACATTGAAGAGCAGGGGCGACTTTTGCGGAACTGTTGGTGTACAACTGTTGAATTACAAGGGAGAGGTGGATGGGTACTCCCATCTCAGTTAGTAGATCCCAAAGACATGACCATTTTACCGAATCGAGTGATCGTTGGTAGTCGACGAAACATAGGTACATAGGTATGTTGTATTCCCTAGTTTTCTCAATTAATTGGCGCAAATTGAGGATTTGCTCTCGGGTACCTTTCCCTTTAACAAAGCCCGCCTGTTCCTCTGAAATCTGCGGCGTGAGATGGTACTTTAGGCGTTCAATAAGAATACGAAGCATTATCTTGCTAACATGGCTCATAAGTGCGACCATGCGGTAATTCGAACATTCAGTTGTATCGCCTTTCTTGTGTAGAGTGATGAGAGTTGATATACACCTATCTTCTGGCCAGTTGCCGGTGTTCTATAGATATTCTATATTCAGTTCCGTGATCTCCCAAGAGTTTGATCAGTTCCGATAGTATTCCATCTATTCCTGTTGCTTTTCCATCAGAGATGTTTTATAGCAGATTCAACCTCGGACTTCATTATGTGTGGTTCATTTAGGTCTGTTATAAATGGCATTTCGGTATTTGTAGGATCGCCTCCATACAGGTTTTCACAATAAGTTCTCCATACCTCTGCAACGTCATTAATATCGGTGATAATATCATTATTTTGATTTTGTATGGCCCAAGATTTGGGTTTAAATTCCCTTGTGGGGCGTTTAACTTTTCTGTACAAGTTTTTTGTTTGTTGTTGGAAAGAGTGTTCTTCGATCTCTTCGCATATGCTTTTGATATGTTCGTTTTTGTCTCTACTGCATGCCCGTTTTATTTCCTTATTTAATGTATGAAGTTGATCAACTTTGTCAAGATGTTGTGATGAATTAAGGACTCTTCGTTGTTCAATAAGGGAGTATGTAGCAGCGGTTATCCAATGTTGTTTTTTTTATACTTTTTTGTTGTATTAGAAGCATTTTCTGCTAATTTGATTAACCATGCTTTTTCTGCTAACCAAATTTTCTTAGGGGTATTTTCATCTTGGTAGATTGGCACAGGTAATGTTTTTATTGCCTTTCACATATGTAGAGTAAGTTAAAACATAAGAGTGTGTTTATTCATGGCAACCTTAAAAGAGTCAGTTTGTGCGGTTGTCCTAAAGTAATTAAATTGTTACTATCTCGAAAACCAAGCATTAAACGCTGAACTTCAACTTTTAAATTTCAAACACTAATTACACGTTACCCTCGTATAAAGTTGTGCAGAACCGAGTTACCCAGTTTTCAATCAATTTAAATTCTTCCGGGTTAACCGCTCTAACTTTAATGAAACCTGGAAAACTATGCATCAAAGTACAAGTTGCCCTTTCCCATTTGTACCCCCATTTCGCCATTAGTACGCGGGAGAATTCCAGCGGGTAATTATATGCTAATGCCATGTAATATCAGGTGTCGCGAAGAGGTGGAGCAGAGCTACGCCAGGATTTGATTTGAATTTCAAGAGCGCGTGCCTTGGTTATCTGCTCGAGATACATGTCGTCGACTTTTTGCCCTTGGTAACCGTTCCGCCAAATTTAACATCTTCGTTCGGTTTCCGCTTTACGACCTTGGACGCTCCTCCCGGCCCTTTGTCTCCGAGCGCGGATTTCCCTTATTTTATATTGTGAATTAAAGCTGGCCGTAAAAGATAATTAAGCGGTTTTAAGCGGCGAACGCCGCTTGGCCCAGTCAGAGGCCGATTTCCCGCGAGCGTTTGCCAACCGTTTTTCGTCGCCATAACCTGAAATTAACGGAAACTGTGCCCTACACCCGTCTTGCTGGTAATTAAACAAAGATAACGCTGAAGAATTATAATCCGAGAATGTGTGTGTAATGGCCTGATTATGAAGCGCGAGGGTAGCTTCCCCCTGCGGTTTGCGATTCCAAATGTTGGTAATTTGATATTTTGTAACGTTTGGGTAAAATAATTAAACGAAATTAATTAAAATGAATAAGGAACGAGATTGAAATGTTATTTCTTCTCCTTTCCTCGGTGTCATATCAATTGAGTTCGGAGATTATCTGGCAATTCCTTCCCTATCTTGAGTAGTACTGAAATAAACTCCATCCTTTAATGTTCCTCGACCTTGATCTCGCCTCTCATACCGTTTTCAAAAGTCGTATTATTTGATGTTTTAGTAATAATTTTACATGTTGCATTCTATCAAACGCCCTTTTTTAATTAACGTAACCGCCGTACACACTCTGTCTCATTATGAGCCAATGCCGATTTTCTGCTATTTGTTCCTGATATCTGTCAGCGCTTAGATATTTTTCTATAGGCTAATTTTGTCCCACGAAGTAAGCCTTTAAGTGTTTTATTCGTTCTGTTTGGTTTTAGCGGTGATTGTATTTATACTCGCAATATTTTCCAGATGCTATGTTCTGTACTGTTTTCCGTAGTCGTTTGTACCTTGTGAGTTTAAAGTTTGCAATCTCACCTTTGATTTTCCACATACGCCCTGCTTTTCGTCTTGGTGCTACTGTAACGTGTTTCCCTCCTGCATTTAATTTTAGTTCTGGTAATTAATTCTGGTCATTTACGACCTCCATTAATTTCAGAAAGGCTCAAAAGTTTATTAATCTCTGCCTCTCGTTAGCTCAAATCGGAGAAACATTATCACTAGTTCTCAAATCTATATAGTCAGGAAAAGCACCATATCATATGCAAAAATATATTGTGGACAACTATAATTAAAAATTATTCAGTAGTTTTAAATAAATTGAATTGTATATTAACAAAATAGCAAATTCTTCTGGGGAACGTTTTACTTCGGTTTCCGGCCGGCGCGCAACACATCTAGCACCCACAGGTGGGTGGCGGTAGCAGTTGACCTGGAGTGGAGTATATATTCTGGCCGTGTAGGCCAAACCTGCACCACGCTACCTTGTAGTTTAGAGGATTGTTTACATTCCGTGTTATGCAAATATGTGCACAAGTTAAAGAGATCTAACTGATACCTGGGTCTTCTGGAGTGCTGGGGGGTTGATGCAGCTTGTGGTGGTGCTTTGGGCAAACAGCGCGCAGCACCCAGAGTGCTTGCGCCATGGATTGTTGTTCGAGTTGAACTCGCCTATTTTAGCAGGCAGAGAAATATAACAGTTCTGCGGACCGGCGGTGAATTTTTTGGAGCTCGGCCACGGAAGGCGGGTTTGGTCTTCAGGCTTCTAGATAGCGTCTTTAAACAGGATCAGGACTGGTGGAATCAAGTGAAGTAAACTGGTCGCGGAGTCTTTTTATAGACTCTCCGGGCGGCTCTATCGCAACAGAGGCTCTGGGGAACATTGAGTGGGTGGCAGCGCCGTCGCTCATTCAGTGCGATTTTGCGTATAGCGGGTGCCTTCGCGTTGTCGTAAACCGAGCGCGGGCTAGATGTAACGCTCGATTAGGTAATGTATAACTTTAATACATTTTTAATGTTTAAAAAATATATGCTGAAGCTAGCGTTACACTACTAGCTCTGTAGTCTGGTGTTATGGAGGGTGACGTGTGTTGCACTTTGCTGCAGGAGAAGGCCTCTGCGGGTTGCTGTTGCCTACTTTGTCGTCGTTCATCCCGATGGGTGCTTTGTAACCCGATGCCATTACAGTTCGGAAGCAATCAACAATTATTGTTGTGGAAGAATGACCGTTGCTTGTGTAATTATGTATCTATTTGTTTGTATCAAGTACTACATGTTTCGACTGATTCCTCAAACCTGTTTCAGCTTTTATTTACCTTTGTATATGTGTATATGTGTTAGTGCATGTCCCGTTATAGTAGTTTGTGCCCCTTCAACGCAGCCTCAATTGAAGCCCGTCAGGGGTGGTTATTGCAATTGTTATTATTAGCTTATTTATTTTATGAGTTTATAATTCTGGTGGCTGCTTTAAGCTTGGGAACCTGTGATAGTAGTACTAGTAGTAGCTTCTTTGGTTGACATTGGGTATTAGCGTTGCGTAATATGTTTACAGACTCTAAAAGCTAGTAGAAAGAAGGCTGTCTTTGTACTGTATATTTGATAAGTGGATATGAAATGCGTTGGGTCAAGATTTTGTGCAACGTCCGAGGCCTGTAATTTCTTTTGGTTTTATCATTTCGTGCCTACTCAGGGAGATCACCCAGTTAAGTCTGATTTATGTCTGTGATATCATGCTGCACTTGTTAATTATCGTTGATTTTAAGAATGTTGTAACGTAGTATGCGTAAATTATCGTCAATTATGGTATGTGTGTAACAAGTAACTTAAACATGTTGCTCTGCGTATGTAAATGACAGCTCATTTTTTGTATGTGTTTCTCAGCTGCCTCTGTAAAATAAGTTCTGGGACATATCTTTATTTGCAGTGCAATAACCCCTTCAGCGTTCTACATTGGTCTATTAGTAATTGTACCGACAATGTGTAGGTATAATTGTTTTAAATTGTTTAAGGAAAGCTCTTGTGGTAGTTTCAGCTGTAAAACTAACCCGCTCGAATGAAATATTTTAAATTTCCTTTAAATTTCTTGAATTATTTTAATATGTAAAGCGCAATGCAGTTCCACATGATTTGCAGCTAAGTAAGAATTTCCAAGGATACGGAAATGAGGTAAGGTTTCCATTGCAATTTCTAGAACATAGCAAAATCATTTACCTACGTATTATATTCAAAGTACAATTTATTTGGACCAACGCTGGTTCTTATTTTAGTTTAAGGCTCGCCCCCATCCCAATTAGCTACTGACAAAGAATTTGTTACAATATCATAAACGGCGATATACCAGTAACGCACTTTTCATAAAGTGAAGTAAAATGAAGTTACTGAGAACATATTTATACAGTTGTACAGAAACTATGTTTCGAATGTACAGCCTCGTGATTTTTGTCTCGGTTGGCAGCGCAGATTTTTGCGGGCGTTCTCTGATTAAGTTTCGACCTTTCACATCCCGACTCTTAAAAAGTAAAACAAGCTTATTCGTCACTTCATTTGAATGATTTTTCTGTGACTCGTGCAAATTGTATGTCAGTATGGATTTTTTTGTATTAGTTGAAGGGGAAGTTATTGATTAGTTGTTGATCTATTTTCTGCGTCTTTATGGCGAATTAGATAAACGGCGTGATCTAAAAGCCAAAATACTTCTTTAGTCCTTACTTTATGCGACGGGTAGGTTTTAATGGTTGAGCAGACTCGTCCCTTCCATTTGGCAGTGGTTTTAGCGTTGGCGGAATTTGTAGATCTTTTTCCCCCGTTTTCTAGATTTTGTGAGCATCGACCAGCTGTGCGTGTTTTGAAACAAGTTACCTCATGTAAAATCTAGCATTTTGTTGTCCTCCAACTAAGTTTGATGACTGCTTACGTAACACTTCCGCATTAGATAACCAAACAATAACGTTCTCGATAGGGGTCCTTCACACTTTCTCGAGTTTTTATTAGGTGGTTTCAACGTTAGTTACGGTCAATTTGCACTTTAGTCTAGGACGTATCTTTGTTATATACACTTATGTATTACCTGTATGTATTTGTTTGAATACATAAAATTATAGTATGTTGTATTGAGTGCACTAGTAAAGCAAAATTGAAGTATTCGTGCCATCCTTTATCGTCCTAAAAATCTATTTGATATATTAAATTTGCTGTTGCATATACTTTACTATAAAATGAATGCACTTTAGATACTGCAAACAGATTTATGAATTCTTCGGAGGTGTGATATCACTTCTGTATCGACTATACTTTTGGAATTAGCTACTGTCCTATCTATAGTCTCTATTGTGCGCATATACAAATATGCATGTATTAAAAATTCATTGATGCCCTTTGTAATTAATTATATTGGATTTAAGCTTCTGTAAAAAACGTCTCCATTATAGCTAGTCGGTCGTCGAATATGCCGATAGTTTGCGATTAATTGAGGAACTCTAGTGTGAGCTGAACTATATAGGAATTAAAAAATTGAAGGAGTACAATTTCTAGAATTCAATATATTTCGGTAAATACTTTTTTATTTTTGAATGCTCGTTAGAGAATAGATTCCATGTTTCATACAAAAGTATTATATTTAGTTAAAGACTGAATGCAATTTATTATTTTTTAAACCTATAGTTATAGTAACTCACAGTGCTAATTACTAGTATTTTTGTGATCAATAGACATCGAGCAACTTCAGTTTTCATACTCCATAAGCTCCGCACTGAAATAAAATTTGTATTCCTAGGCACCTTCCCCACTGGAATATTTGGGTAGGTACTGACTATAGGGTATCATGTATGAGTAAGAGCGAGTGAATGTCAGAGTACATAAATAAAAAAAGTAGAGACACTGAAGCCAAACGTTGAAACCTGTCTAGAGTGTCTGGGACAGCGACTCTAGGGGTATTTCTAAGCTTGAACACCAGATATCAAAACGAGTTCCAACCTGCGTGATTTAGTGACCTTATGCGAAGCTAGAGATCCAACTTTGATGTATTAAAGTAGTGGCGCCATCTGTTGGTAATACCGGAAAGTACTCCCTAGGAGCCATTCAAGGTCATTCAAATCCGTATTTTGACATAAAAGGAACCGACAGTGAGTGTCACTGCTTGTTTGATTTATGTACCCTGGAAATGTCATCTGAGAAAACTATCAAAATCGTTAAATAAAAAAAATATATTTTTTTTACTTTTTTTTGGTATTTGGGCCACCTCACACCAAACGGTGTATCGCAGTGAAGCCAAAGTCTAATAACATCGCTTTAAAGCTTCCTAGAAAGTCGACGTAAATTTTAATAACAAGTTGTCTGTATGAAATTTGTCTCCCCACCCTTCCAATTATACCCCTCCCTCGAATTTTTAGATAGATAATTACATTTTGATTAAAGAGATGAGAAAAATGCTGTAAGTCATTTATTTATCTGTCACTGACGTACGGTATGTATTAATAATGTTGTTCTTCCATTAGTTTGACTCACTCTCTTCTGCTTTGCTGATAGGTCGTAGATTCACAAGCCGGTACTCGTAATTTGGCAATTCAAAAAATGTCTAAAACAGTTTTTTGAGCAGTGTGAAGCGTCAGTCGTCTCTGCATAACAAAGCTTGAGTGACGCGCGAAAAATTGACCCAACTTCACAGCCATTCGCCACGTTACTGCAGGTAGGACGTCTCGGCGTGATGCAGTATTGACAGCCAAAGTGGCAATCGCCAATTGTGTTTCAGCGCCTGTAGTGGTCACACGTCCGTCTGGTGTTCGCTGACATTTTGAGTTCTTGAGTATTTATTGTCCATAATTATTTAATTTATTAGTATGTTATTCTATAAATAAACTGTAGTTTTTCTTTATTACAGTTGGTGTGAGCATTCAAATTCTTTTGCTGCAGTGGCGCTAAAAATATCAAAAAAGTGATTGTCATCCTGTACATAAAGGGTGTTTTTTTTTAGAGGGATACTACTTTAAATTGAAATAAAACACAGAAAGATGTTTTTAATATCCATGAAATTGGCTTTATCTGAAAGATCATTTTATGGCATTTATGTTTGAATATGATTTCGGGCATGTGACCGTCGCGGCTGGCGTGTACATGACGTAATCTGGAGGTCCAATTTTCACACACTCTTCGCAGCAAATCAGGCTGTATTTCGGCAATAACGCGTCGAATGTTGGCTTCCAAGTGCTCAATTGTTTCCGGTTTATCGACGTAGACATGCGACTTTACATATCCTCAAAGAAAATAATCTAATGGCGTCAAATCGCACGAAAGAGGTGGCCAGTTAAAAATCAATTTTGTGGATGTGTTAACTGGCCACCTCGTTTGTGCGATTTGACGCCATTAGATTATTTTCTTGGAGGATATGTAAAGTCGCATGTCTATGCCAATAAACCGGAAACAATTGAGCACTTGAAATCCAAAATTCGACTCGTTATTGCTGAAATGAGATACAGCCTGATTTATTGCGAAAAGAGTGTGTGAAAATTGGACCTTCAGATTACGTCATGTATACGCCAATCGCGGCGGTCACATGCCCGAAATCATATTCATATTCAAAATAAATGCCATAAAATTATCTTTCAAATAAAGCCAATTTCATGGATATTAAAAACATCTTTCTGTGTTTTATTTCAATTTAAAGTTGTATCCCTCTAAAAAAAAACACTCTACAACGTTAAGGAAGTATGTCGCGCCATGCAATAACATAAGAACAATTGTCGCATAACCCCCTATGCCTAGTATGTTAGTATCAAATATGACTGATAGAAATGCTGGAATTCTTAACAAAATGTGTCTTAGGAACAGAACTGACATATTAATGGTCGTAACTTTAGATATTTAAAGAGGACACTAACTATCAAGAGGCAGCTTAATTGTCATATCTTCATAAAATATTATTCGTCGTAGGTTTCTTTTGAATGACTTTATTAAAAGGTCTGGGAAATATATAAATCTTTCAATATTCAAATGCGAGTAATAAATGGAGTGCTTTCGAATCCTGAAGTTTCGCCCACGGAAACAGAATATAAGAGCCCTGCAAAAGTTGTTTACACGCTGCGACCTTTCAGATGTGTTAAATACAAAATCAGGCGCCTCGCAAGAACTTTAAGCAACCTTAGCTTATTTATTCAAGTTTTAACAAGATATAACAAGGTGAGTCTTTTGTAGCTCCAATTGTGCAAGTTAGTGCTTACCTCGAGCGTAGTCTATTCAGGCCCTTAATGAGCGAATGAAAATAGTATTTGCAGTTTCATAACGGCGCAGACTTGCAGACTATGATTTTTCCACGTCGCCGTGTTTACAAAAGCAATATTTGCTCTGAGAACTACTGGACCAGCTTACAGCACAATAAAAGTTCCTTGTTTTCACCGTTGGAAGTCAAAAGTGCACATCGGGAGAATTCCGTTATGTATTTGGCATGGACTACTTGTATTATCGAACGAATTGTTTGTACCTTCACAAGTTCTAATCCAAGCAATGAGATTGGAGCGACATCAGAAAATGAAGGATTTTGCTAAAGTTGTTGCTTCCCGTGATACCCAAACAGAATTACCCCAAGAATTCGTTTTAAGCATTGAAAGTTTGAATTTATAGTGAGTGTTGGTCAATTTTATTATTGTAAAAAGCTTCATATTTGAAAAAGATCATAATGGCGAAAAATGATGAATAATACTTTTGCAGGTCGTATGGACGTTTTCAGTATTGCGAAAACCCTTTTTTTATTTGAAAAAATAAGTTATACGAGCATTTCGCTGTTCATTTTGTTTTTACTTTTGTTTCCAAAGAATAGAGCAGTATATAAAAACACAGCTGTACGAGCTACACGTAGGGGAAAATAAATCTCAAAAGGCGAAATATTTCTTCTGAAGATTCCCCATACTGCCATCCCCTTTCCGAACGACGTGAGGGAAAGACCATTTACTGGTTAAACTGCCCGTCGCGTCGGGCTTTGTTATAATTCGCCTTATTGCATATCTTCGGAGGTTAACAGACCATGAACACTTTTTTCCAGTTGCAGCCTGGAATTGATGCTATATCTTCTTCCTTGTGCAGTAATATTGACGTTTTTCCAATATTCCAATACCAAATGTTGATGGAGGGTTTTCAATACATGCGTTAGTTTGAACTGGAATATTTCTTCTTTCTATGAAAATAACGAACCAGGTTGGCCCTTACAAAATTCTGATGCTTTCAATACAATGGGAGAACATCTTCTTGAAGGAAGATCTGCAGGGTTACTGCGACCAAGGATTTGAGACAAAGCAGTTTATTGCTCGCACTCGATTCCCAAGCAGTTACTGCAGCAAAATAAAGCAATTATCACATTTTTTTCTTGGCCAATGGACAAAGCCTTCATTTCGCTAGTGGCAATTGAACTTAAGCATTGTATTAACCTGCAGAGCAAAACAAAATAATTTCATATGGCTTCGTATGACGGGCATCTGAAAGCATGTGGAGTTGAATGGTTTGCCACTCATTGATATGGATACGAAGATCTCATTACAGATCCACCCTTCTCCCTGATGTCTGAGCCGAACGAATTAGCCTGTTACACGGTAATTGAGGTGCAGTTAGGGTGAGCTCTGTAATTATTTCGTTAACGTGTCGTAAGGACCTGTTTGGGCTGTAACAATGCAGAAATCATGTCTTATAGAAGTTGCACTATAGTAAAATTACAGCTGGATACAAAGTCATGAGCACGCATCACATAACATTTAATAGTTATTTCTATACCAAGATTTGAAAGTAGCGACTAAATTTTGCAGCTTGAGTGATAGCGAGGGCAGCAAATAGAAAAGGTCTGCAAACCTGCTATTAAATAAAGTTGTACACAACATTTCGTCTACGATCTAAAATTAATATTAATAGTGTAATATCAAAATAATAATAAAAGCGCCCCAGTTCAATATCTAAAAGAGGCTTGAAAAGATTTTCCTTCCGTCGCTACTGGCAGCTGGCTGCAAAGACCTTAGCTTTGAAAATGTCAACTTCCTGTCACCAAATAGCGTCTACAAACTATATTTTTTAGGCCGATCGTAGACAAAATATTTTAATGTAAAACGCACTGGGCGAAGAGCCAGCATCAGCAAAGCCCAGTTTGTACCAGAACATTGTAAACTGCAAATTATTTTATTGCATTGAAAAAAGCAGAGGCCCGGCGGCCTCGGACCGACAATTTTCATGCCAGAAAATTCCGGTTTATTATGGTAAACTTATAGAAAGTTTGCCGAGAGTTTCAGAGGCGCGCATTGTGTATTTCGTTCTCAGACTACAAACAATTTTCGGAGCTTCCTTAACTTTTTACTTCCTTTTACTACTATAAAGGAAGTATTGGATTCACCCCAAAAATTCGAAATTGAGTTTTTAACAGATCTTCACGTTTTAGAGTCCCCTGATCCCAAAAAACATATTTTTTTTCATTGGTCTGTCTGTCTGTGTGTCTGTCTGTGTGTCTGTGTGTCTGTGAACAGAATATCTCAAAAACGAAAAGAGGTATGGCATTGAAACTTCATATATAAGTTTTGTGTACTATGTAGATGAGACAGCAAGCTTTTGAAGAAAATCGCATAACCGGAAGTAGGTGTTTACTCTTGTGATTTTTCAGTTTTTTTCGATTTTTTCAAAAACGGCTCTAACGATTTTTTTTAAACTTTACATTTTTCTTACATTTTTAATGTGTATTGATGTGAGATAGGTGATTTTCCAGTTGAATACTGCTAAAGTGGGTTTCTTTTGTTTTTTTTTCCTATTTTTTTATTAACTCCTATTTTAAATAAAACACCCGGTATATTATTACATTTTTGAATTCACCTTAAAATTCTAGAGAAAATTTGTCTCTTCAACTAACACTCGATTTTGTACCGTTTTTGTAGAATTTGTAATTTTTGAAATTTTTTAACAAATGGTTAAAAATTAAAAATGAAATTTTTGACTAATTATAAGACCACTGTAAAAGGAAGTTGTGTGAGTGTATCACACCAGATTTTTATTGGATGCAAACATCTCAAGTATCGAGGATAAAAAATTCTATTCGGTCGGTACTTTAGTAAAATAACGGCGAGCGCTGGAAGTTTTTTGTGTACTTGTCCTATTCAAAAAAGCAGAGGGAAAAGGTATTTTTGCTAAAATTTGATACAAAATTCTAACCGTTGTTATTGTTAGATCGAAAAATATTCAATAATGGTAAATATTTATAATTAAAACCATATTCAAATTTATTTTCATAGCATACTGCATTATTTTAATGCACAGAGTTAGAAATTTGGTAATTACAAACTTCCATGATTGAATTCGACATCTATGAATATAGGGTAGGGTGTGTTTTGCTTCGATACGATAAATGCCACAGCCATGGTATTCCTTCACAGACGATCTTTTTTATAATTTGTTTTCATTTTCCATAGCGCGTTTCTTAAGCACTGTAACTAAAAATATTAAAAAAATCAAAGAATTTAGTAACGGTAAAGCAGTAATTGTAAATTTCTAATATTTTGAAGTAATTCTATTCGAATTAATATCATTTCTAAATTTATCTAAAGGGGTCGACAAGTACACCTAAACTCTGTATCAGTCCACCTATATACCGACATCCCGGAATAATTTTTAGGTATAGTCCTACAGTCCAATTGCCAAGTTGACGCCCCGACCAACACGCTGCTAAACGATATGCATTTCTGCCTCCATAAACAAGGGCGTATTTTACGGGAATTTACTGGCTAGCAAATTGTTGTGGCTCGCCCAATAACTTTAAAATACTGCGCTTCAAAGTAGGAATAACAAGTTTGAAGCTTTGCAAACAAGCCCGCAATCGCTAAGCACCCGAACAAAAAATTGTTTACAGCTCACAAATTGTTGAGTTTGTGAAACACAATCTGGCGCCTCCGCCGGAATTTTAAATATCATTCATTTTATATTGGCCAGGTTGCGATGGAATTTTATAGGGACAGTATTGTAGACGTGTCAGCTCTGTCATTATTCATCGGCTCCTTAAGAATTTGCTTGGGTTTCCACCTTTTCAATGTTACGTAAAGAGCAGGCTAAGTTATGGGCAGCGTGAAAATTGTTTATTTTTAAATAGTTACAGGGATAGATTATTAAATTATTTTTATACTACACAATGTTAGATATATGATTTCCCGCTTCTACTAGTCCAGCAGTTTCCAGCAATCATTTTGAGCCGCCTTCCTTCCGTTTGATACCTCAATTAGTGCATTAGAGCTAAGTACGTGCATATTATGTTCTCATACGTTTATCTATTATCGACCATTGTGTAAACAATATCATCGCCGCATAAGTTTAAAATAGTTTGAATATTTTAATAACTGTCCGTCTAACGTGTTTAAATTGTGTAGCCCATTCCCATCTGGGTGTGCTAATCGCTATTTGGAGATTTTACTGATTTTGCAGTCCTTCTATCAAAATTTCTTTAGCCTGTAACTTGCCGTAACGTTTAGAAAAAAAACATAATTGCACAGCATATTGTGTATGTATACTATAGCAGTATTAAATTACTTTCTGCAGATTTCATGTGCAGCGGTGTCAGGAATATAAGATTCCAAGGACTTGAATGCAAATTAGGTCAAATTCGAACTTAGAACACGTCTATTTTGTCGAAGCTTGGTGGAAAGTTTTT
The DNA here is from genome assembly GCA_940337035.1 of Agriotes lineatus. Classification (NCBI taxonomy): domain Eukaryota; kingdom Metazoa; phylum Arthropoda; class Insecta; order Coleoptera; family Elateridae; genus Agriotes; species Agriotes lineatus. The sequence goes on along the minus strand of OW679201.1, from coordinate 84,769,517 downwards.
CTTGTTAGCGCTTTTCCAGTACATGACTGACTGTGAAAAACAACAAAGTGGTTCCTAAGAAATAAAAAAAACTATTTTTTATACGTCTCTATCGATTTGACTTTTATAAAGCAGTCAACTTTGCTTTGAGTTTAAGACTACGCCTATGACATCTGAGTTAGCCACGTCCAAGTTTATATTTGTTAAACTCAATAAGCAGGTTTTTAGCTGTGACATGTTATTTTTCTCTGTTACCTTCATTTAGTCTTAAAATGCTGTTAAAATATTTGGGAGTTAAATCTGATTTATGTATTTTGTTGCAGAGGAACTTATAATTACGTCATAAAACGGCTTACCACATTACTGTGAATGTTTGTAAAACGACAAATCAGAAAATATAAGTATCGTTTACCCCAACTGCGTTATGATATCCTGTAACCTAATTTTTGCTAGCTACGCTCGCTGGCCCGGTGTGGTTTACTTCGATAATTGTTAATTAAGGCGACGGCCTGATAAATTGAATGAAATATTGTAAATTGGGCACCACCGGCTTTGAAATTGAAGACAGAGCTGTACTTTGAAGTGGGAAATGGAAGCAGTCACCTTGATTTATCGACAGTGCTCGTAACATGCCCGTCAGAAGACGTTTCTCTTATTCTAACACCTTTAGTCTTTCATATTCTACGAAATACCTAACTAATTAACCTTTTTCACTCCTAACGGGATTTGAGAGGTGACATTTTTACTTTTCTCGATTTTTCTCTTTATTGGGACCTTAAGCCTATAACTGTACCAAATTTCAATTATCTACGTCGCGTCGTCTGGAAGTGATTTTTGGACATAAAAACATACACTTAATTTTATACGTAGTATAGATTAACACAAACTGAACGGATCGAAAAGTTATTATCATAGAATATTTACAAACTGCTAAACTTAATCTCTGACTGTGTCAAATACTTATATTATCGGTTACTTGACGCGACTAAAGTTTATGGCTAAATTACGACGTCAAATGGGGTTCTTAAAGAGGGCCACTTTGTCAATTAGCTGACCACATCACTGTACATCATTAGCGCTTAAGATTAGAGAATAAAATACCTGTAGCACCCTAGCAGTCTCTGTGTTATGTGTGACGGTAGCTATTGGAGCTAATGTACATTTAAATGATATCTCCGCAGGTTGTCTTCGGAACACTCGTTAGATGTGGGGTGAAGACTTCATCAATCAAGGGTGTTTTTTGCACGGGCTACGCTGCTAAATCCCCCCGTGGGAAGATGGAAGGCGTACTCATAAATTGAAATTTTCGGTCCACGCACTTCCTCAAGAATAACTGGCACAATGGAAGCCCTTTACCGTATCCACCTGAGCGATTTGAAGATTGTCTCTCTCACGAAATGGACTACCGGTTGCCATAGAACTCAACGTCTCAATGACTGACAGCCTGGCACCAAACCGCCCCCGTAAAAGAATTTCTATCAAGGATAGAATCGATGTAGGTACAACGATCAACTGCCGTCGACTTGTTGCGCTTCGTCTAATTTTGACCCAGAAGGAAGGGTAGGGACGATGAGATGATTGCCTCCGATTGGCAAACTGTACCAATGTTAATTTTCTTAAACTTTAACGGTCTAAGATTTCTTTTAGTAGAAAACATTAAGGTTTTCATAATGTTTTCTGCCGTGTTGACGGCTGTTGCGTTGTTTTCATATTTCGCATAGATCCTTAACTGCTCTCTTAGCCATCTGTATTTAGTATTGGTACCTAATGAGATTCTCCTAGTATGAGCCGACCGTTATATGTTGCACAACGTTTTACCTATCAGCGATCATAGTCTTTTTTTCTCGTAGTTAATAACTAACCCGTGGTTTTTGCTTTTCACTTTATTAGTTCTTCAATCTCTTTCACCATGAGTGCAAGTAGTACAATGCCGTCAGCACAGTGTAACTTCTTTCGTCTTATGTTAGTGCTACCATTTCAGTTTTTTACGGTCATTCATTTGATGCTTTTTAATATATGTGAAACAATACTGGCAAACTACAACTACAGAAAACCTGCTGCTGTTAACATACGGATCTGAAATTTTTTTACTAGTTAAAACTTATTCTCTGTATGTAAAATAATTGAAGATTGCACACAGCTATCTCAATGGGAGTGGCATGGTCATAAACAGATGTACCAATGTTTATTTGCCACAGTCTACATTTGTCTCCTAGGCAAATGTAATATTAGTCATTATTGGAGAGGAGGCACCACCGTGTTGTTTTCATTGGCCTCTAATAGAATGGGAAAGCTTCAACCAGAAAACGTTCTCCATAAGGCTGCGGAAATCGTGTACTCGTCACACAGAGTGTACCTTCCTTGCCTCTATGTTCTTCGAACGAGTTCCCTTATATTTTTAACAATGCAAAATTCATTCCACTTCACAAGAATTTAGACGGGAGATAATATAATACTCCTATATTAAAACTAACAACATGCAGTTTTATATATTTATTTGTTTATTTATTATTGTAACACTTCTAACCGGTGTTACCCTTATTACGAGCGATGTATTATACATATAGCCTGTAAATTAAAATTAAAATAATCGTCCCAACTAAAATCAACTTCAATCATGTTTGTAGGAGATAGACCGACGCCGTAACTTGGTGCTATGACTTTTCTTACAAATTGGAAAATTTAAACAATAACTATTTGTTACATTAATAATTTATTTTGTTTTATTTTAATCATATTATTTTTTTTCTATTTCGCCACACTACAAAATGAAAAATATTTAAACATGAACATTTCGGAAGACAAATCTACTTTAGTTATCAACGTTAACTAATCAAATTAAAACTCAACAAAGAGCTAATTTTATTGAAGATCCAGCAGGATGCGACTAACCTCTCCAATAAACAGGGTGACACTGATAGACGATTATTTGATTACATCTTTAAGAATGGATAGCCAACTAGTATTTAAATCAACACATTATGGACACGCATTCGTCTTTGCTTAGTAAACTATATGCAGTTTCTTTAATTTTACGTCTGATATCGATTCTTTAGATAAAATTTTGTTGTTGTGCCAATGTATCTTGTAGTTGTTATTCCAAGCACGTTCTGCTATTTCAGATTTGTCAATCTGGTATTTCTTAATCAAAGTTTGGTGTATAAATTTAAATTCTAGAGTCCTTGATGTTTCACCGACATAGTGTTTCCCGCATTCACTATACCTATACACTATATACAATTCGTTAAATGTTGTTCTTCGTTGAACGGTTTTGTTTTTGTAAGGATCGACGGCAAGGTATTCTTGGTTTTGAATACCGTCCTAACATTAAACTTATTTCCTACTCGTTTAACTTTGTCAGACATGCCTGGAAAATAAGATATAGATATAACAGTTTAAGTGGCATCTCTATGTACATGGATGTCTCGGAATAACCGTTATCTCTTAAAACAGTTATAATAAATCCTTTTTCTTTTTTGAAGATTTCATTGTCAGAGCAAACAACTTTGGCTCTATCGTAAAGATTTTTATAACACCTGTCTTTATGTTTTCGTGATGATTGGAGTTAAAATGTAAGTACTTATTGGTACCTATTGACTGGGTTTTAGAAAGAGATATTTTGGCGACCCTGACTCGCCTTGTCTCGAGTCATGTTCACGCTTGGAACGAAGTGCCCGAACTTTACTTTTTTAATATATTTCAAAATAGGCGACATATACTGAGCTCTAAATGCAGTAATCGATGCAAGGAATAAACTGAAAGGTCAGGGAAGCAGTACTCCGAGACAATAAATGGTTTCTGATAAAAGAATTGAATCAGCGGCCATCCTGAAGAGGCAGCCAGCAAGCAAGGAATATCGGGAAGCAAGTTGACCCACCCTTTGAGTTCGAAAATGCGACGCTACTGGCTTTCAAGCGCCTGTATGAAACTAAGCGACGGAAATATTCAAGGCTATGCGGATGGTGTTCGACATAAATAGAATTTTCAGTTTTTAAATATGTCAGCCGAACTTCAAGAACTACCTACTAAATTTGGAATAGTTTGTATTTTATTCGGTAACAAAACCGATGACGTCAAAAGGGTTGAAAAAGAACGCTTTCATATGGCTCAAGACGCGCATTACGAGAAAGTAAAGAACTGCTGAAGGGAAACTACTCGTATTCAAAACTGAAACCGCGGAAAGCGGGTCCTCGGTACCAGGCGTTCAGCGCAAAAATGACCCTTTTCTGCTGGGTTGAACCCAGTTAATTCGAATTGAACATAGCACATTTCACGATAAATGCACATGAATCGCAGTAAAAAAAGATATCAACGGAGAATCTTACGAAAAAGACACAAAATAGGGTTGGGAATGCTCAAACAAGAGGGAAACTAGAATTAGAATCCACATGTGTAAAGAGTGAATACTGACACAGTATCTTAAACCAGAAAAAAAGATACAGGGAAAGATCAATAAATTCAATAAAATGATAGAAGATAGAAAATCTATGAAAGTAGCAACAAGATGGTTAAGGATACATAAGTGAAGAGAGAGCTCGTCACTGTGTGGTTAAATGTGCAAGAATGAAGAAGAACTTAAAGTGCGAAAAGACTGCGGTAGGACAATATTATTTAATATTTATAGCATAGGCTTTGAGATTAGTAGAAACATTAAAAGGAAAGCTAGCACACAGTGTTTTAATATAACTTAAATATGTTGGAATACGAGCACACATAAAAGTTGTAAATAAAAATTTAAAAGAATTGTCACGTAGAACATTTAAACGAAAACCAACTTCTATCACATTTTTGCAAACTTTCTGTAACAGTTGTAACAGTTAGAATAAAAACAAAGTTATTATCAGCCAAGTGAAAAGGCCGGTTTCAGAAACGGATTTTCTATAAAACAAGCCTTTAGGGCCCTTATCGAAGAATGTACAGAATACAAATCCCTTGTTATCTTATTTATCGATTTTCAGAAAACTTTGGAGTGCCGAGATGACAACCATATGGAAAACCCTTGAGAAAAGCAATATTGACTTTAGGTGATAAAAATTTATTAAACAAATTAACAGTAATACTACTTTAGGCGTGAAACTCCATGAACTCATACATATCTCTATATCAGTTGATATGAATCGGCAAGCAGCCATTAAAAATAAAAAAGCCGCGGCACCAGCCAGACTGCATTAGAACAATACGGCCCCATCTGCTGGCCGGGCGCCTCGGTGGCTCATATTTTCCACAAATTTTGGCCCAAAAGCGTACGCTTTTAGCAAGATAAAGTCCGTCCTTGTATCGTTTCAGTGGACCGAGCAAGCGTCAAAAAACACTAAACTGAAACAGTTCGAGCCACAGCCCAATACAGCTAAAAATGGTCCGTGAGCCTCTCCAAAACTTAAAAGCGGCCCAATAAAATGTAACCGCCTAAGCACAAAGAAATTCGCAGGCAGGCACAGTCTGCCATTCGATGAGCCCAGTAGGTATCCTGGCCCGATGCTGACGTCTACGCGCGAGGTCAAAATAGTACCAGCTTTGATAAACGGAGATCCCAAAACACATTAATTCACGACAAGAGTTTAGCATCTAAGACCTCCGAGTCTAGTATCAAGATGATAAGTATTTTATCAACAATACAATACCGCGGAAGTCAGGCCGTTAATTGAGGGCGCCTCGAAATTAATCGCGAAGCTTCCCCACACTTTAAAAACAGGTATTCATCTCTCCTCCTTTGACCAATAAGCGTTGAGAAGACACTCCAGAAATGACTGGGTCCATCCATCAGCCATCTACAGGATCAGCCGCTACCTTTTCAGGACAGCCGCCGAAGCCTGCCATTCCTCTTCAGGGCATAGCCGCTGACGCTCCCCATTCCTCTCCAAGGACAACTGCCTCTAGACTCCCGGACCGAGCTACCGACTGCCTCCCCATAACTCCAGCGTAAGCCCTATCTGTGTTCATTTAAGCGCCCGCCACCTTCAATGGCCACTTTTGCCTTACAGAACCAGCCGCCTCCAGGAGTTGTTCCTCTAGCCCAAGTCGCCTATGACCGGTACCAGGAAGCGATCCATACCAGATCTCGCTGGAACTGGTCCCCACAACCGAAATCGGACACCACCCTGACGCGTAGCCCACGAACCCCAGACATCGACCGCACCCTTGGCAACTACGCCCTTGCGGAGGTTACCCCCCGGCGGACCACCCTGGGACAGCACTGCCTAGACGCGCCCTTTGCCTTCCTTTGCCGCCGCCCGAACTACCAACCTCTTCGCCCCCGGATCCGCACCTGAAACCTGGAGGTTCGCCTGCCCGACGCCGAGGAAGCCGAGTTAGAGGTTCTGTGGACAGCAGCTTGTGAGCCAAGCATTCGCCACCGCGGCCCCTGTTGGCAAAAAATGGACACCGCCCCCGAAAAGCCGACCAGCATCAGCTCCAGCCGCCCGAGCCACCGCGAGGGCGCCGCCCCACGTGAGCCGCCTCCTCGAGAGGCCCACCCGCGCCAGCAACGCCCGAAGCGGCAACCTCGGTCACGCTCGCCGCCCCACACGACCGCCCCCGGCGCTCGTCCCTGTCAGGGCCCCGCACCCGCCCCCTCTGAGAACCACGCCAGCCTAGGCTCCGACAACGAAAACAACATCGCCTACTTTTTCTTGTTGTTTATTAGTTATAAGTATACATGTGCACATCAAAATTAGAATAAAATGTGTTCCAATTAACTAGCCTATTTGGCAGAAGGTACCGCCCACAGTCTTACCAGACGGCCACTATTTTACAGCACCACCGATTGAGCTAGTAAGAGGTGTTACAGTTCTTTATTGAAAATGTTATATGAGGAAAATAAAGGCACCAGATTCAATGCAGAGACATTCAATTTCTAGTCTCACCACAGATAACAATAGAGATTCCCAATAAATACTTAGTAACCTCAAACAATAATCATAAAAAAGTCATAAACGTTCAAACAATGAAATTGATGACCTATGTTACGTGTTAAAAGTGCCCTATCACTAAAAAACCAAGATATTACCCACACTGTAATTAAACAATAAGTTATGTTTCCTAAATACATTAAAGCCATTTACGCAACACTGCATGCTCCGAGGTATTTTGGTTGCCTAACTTGAGTTCTCCAGGTTTTCCAAAATTGTTGGTAAGGTGTTTAACTTCTTTGTCATTTCCAAATTTGTGCTGATACAAGAAGGTTACGATGAGAAATATATTTGTGAAGTCAAATGTTGAATTTATTGGTAATTTTTGAGAAATAAATATTGTGTTACGGCTTTATTTGTGGAAATCGTGTGATGTTCCTAGAAGAAATATTTTTCGTGATTTTCTCAAATGCAGACATTTTCAGGAATTGTACCGGACCCGGAACAGGGTATGACAATCTGGCAAACGAAAGCAGAACATCTCAACGTTAGGCTCAAGCTTTCTTTCGTATTATTTGTTTCTATTCTAAGCTCTAGTGCCAGCGTGGCTCTGATGGTTAGAGCATCGGACTGCGGCGCGGAAGTCTGGAGTTCAAATCCCAGATCGATGCCTGGCGGGCGGCCTACCCAGTCGCTTTAAATAATTGGGAACCTGCGTTCGAAAGAACAAGGGGTAATAATGCGGTTGTCTAATGCGTGGTGCTCACCACATCACCACGTGTCATGAATTTGACACGCGACAGCCGGGTGTGAGAGCGAGGATACGAAAGCTCTAACCTTCCGCCTTGCATGCCAAGCTCCTTCATGGGGTGTTAGCGCCTCACCATTATTATTCTAAGCTCTAATTTTCAGCTTCTTTTTGTTTTGTCGCATGAGCTACGCCCCCTTCTCGGTTTGGACGATTTGTGTATTGGAACTCCATTTATGCAAAAGACCCGATGCCAGTCCACCCCTGGACTGCATCGCCGAGCTATATATTACTTAGGGGCGAACGTTGTAATGTGGAATAGCCGTTCACACTTTGCACAGACGCTTGGCGTTCTCTGAGGTTTATCGACATGGGTTTGTTTCTGGCCAGCGTCTGGGATGCCTGCTTTCTACCTGGTGATCAGCAACAGCTTTGTCTTTAACTAATCTATTTCCATGCGTTAAGGAATTGGGCCCGAAAGAGCCTACGACCTCAACATAACCTGCAAAATGGAATTCTTTGTAACTTTTAGTGGTTTGCGTTAATTTCAATGAAATTGTCAAATATTATATTAACTTCGTATTTAGATACACATAGTATAGCTTAGAACTTACATATGTAAATCAAATATTCCGAATTATTCAAGTCATTGTTTACTTAAGATCATTTGTCAATCAATTAGATCTTGGATGCATCTCGCGTACCATTGAAGTGATTTTCATTTTATTTAAAGCATTTTTGTTCAGCGATCCGTAAGCTTTAGCTTACTTTTCTCAGCTGGGTTGAATTAAGCTTGATTAAATGATTATTCCCCTATTCGCACCATATTTTGTTAATAATTCTCTCTGTCCGACGAATTGAAACTGATTATGATGTTTTTATAAAATATTTATTTATTTTAGGTGCCGTGACTACTAAGGTCTTTGACACCTTACAGTAATTCTTTCATCACACTGTTTCTATGAGTTATATAAACATAAATAAGTCTGTGATTTTGAGAAACGTTAATAGTTCTTGTATCTCTTCGTGGTCATTTTTAACACGTCTTCAAGTTTTCTTTTCAGTTGGGATTGTCTTCTTTGGTCTTCAAGCTTTTAATTAATTACTAAACATATTCCAGGGTTTGCTAACAAGCCTAATTTGAACCCAGTACTTGGGGTCTGTAAAACCTAACCTTCGATTATTAATAAGATATTAATGTTGTTGCAATTGTGAGTTTTGTGTCAAATTCAATCTGAACGCCAAATAACCTTTGGTAAATAATGCTATTGTTGTTATGTCCTTTTACTGGTCATTTGAGAATATCGTGATATCGTTATAGGGTACCGATTAAGCATTTGGTAATGCAGAATTATCACATATAATCTCATAAGAGCATTAATTCTTTCCGGAAATTTTTTTGAGTGCACTCCAACAACGTCGTATTAATTTGCCCGAGCGGGACGCGACGGCAAATTAGGACGTTGTTGAATGCACGAAAAATAATTTCCGGATATGAATTAATGCTCGAATGCAGATTCGGTAAGAAAATCGTAACGATACAAGCCCTCAAAGTTAGGCTGATTACCTACAAAAAATTTCCAATAAATTTTGTTGTTGTCTTGGATACGGCTCGTGAACTAATTTTTCTATTGGTCATGGATGAGTGTCGTACGATTTTCATTCTAATATAAATTTTTGTGTGATTTATTTTTCCTAAGTGTTCTAAACCTTTGATTATTGCATTTATGACTTTTAAAACTACTCTCATTTAACTTTATTGATGATTTATGTTGCATTGTAATATTTGAATCTGGTATTGTTGTACATTGCTTGATAGAATTATACTGCCCCGTTACCTATGCCTGAGAATTTTATTTATGTGCGTTTCCGTCTTCCCTCTTTTTCAGGGATTGGTTTAGTAGAGTCTTTCGACGTATAAGTTTGTCTGTTTTGCAAAGTGCTTATATTAGTTGCTACTAGGCCCCCATATTTTTTACAGTTTTAAGATTAAAGTCCCTCGTTTAACCCACGATCAGCTCCGATTGAGAAGTCGGCTGCCTTTGCTATTCTTCTAGTTAACTGTCAAAGTGACGTAACACCTTTTACTTGGCGGCAAAAAAATTCAAAGCATAAATTGGGGCAACTTTGTAAATAAAATTTAAAGTAAAGGACAGCACAACAATCAATGGAAAGAGCAACTTTCAGAATCGAATGTCCAAAATAATCAATTTACCAGTGAACTAATGTTAGGGATATTGCGGATTGCATAACCACACAGAAATTGAGATAAACTGTACATGTGACACCAATGGCGGATGGAAGAGGAAATAAAACTATGCCCAACATTTGGCACAGGGGACTTCATGATGATAAAGATGATGATCTTGCAAGGAGCACATAGGTGAGAAGTCTATATAGTCGTACGCGATAGATTTTCTAGAATTTTTCTATTATATTTAGAAAGCCCATTTTAACGATATGCTATGTTAATTATTATCCCAATTTTATTGTTATTTTCATTCATTCAGCTAATAATTAGATTTAGTTAATTCTTAACTTAGCCATAATATGAATAATCATGACTGTACTTTACTCGTCCGGGTGGAGAAACGTAACATGCGATATAAGCAGCAGCCGACATTTTATTAACATCGAATCAGCGGCAAACCCCAGCAAATCCATATCTTCTTCACTGAGATGCGACGCTCAAATTTCACGATGAACTTCCCTTATCCGTCTGCATTTTTGCCGGCGACCTCGTTTCGCTCGATCTCCGCAAAATAGCGGCAGGTCGCCTTCCAGTTCCTGGCTTTACAAGGGTTTTAATCGTCGCTATGTGGGGCATACGTGTTACATGTTGTGCATTTCCATTTTAATTGTGTGAGAGTGGAGCACGGCGAAATATTCAGGGCGTGTGTGGCGGCTAGTTGCGTAATTCGTATGCAGTGACAGCGCCGGTCGTCGGCAAAGAGTGGCCTAATTCGCCCCAGGACGTAAATACCCCTGGAAGACTTAGTTGCTTACCCTGTGAGCTTGCCATTTAGACACTCTAAGGCTGTCCCGACTTTGAGCTGGGTCTCGCCAGCTATGAATATTCTTGCTTAGTTTTTCTAGAACTTGCATGCCACTCTGTGAACCAATTCATTCTGCGTCAGATTTCTTGCATCTGCTCACATTTGAACTTTATTGATGGTGTGTTTTCGTATTTTTAATTTTAAACGTTTTTATTTTTGAATTTATAAAATACATCATGTTTGTCATTGTCACGTCTATGTAACCAAATTACCAAGGGTAACAGTATGCGATGACAGTTCTTTGTAACTACTGTATTATTGGGCGTGTACGCAAATGCATGGTACCCCATGAAGGACCTTGGCCTGCAAGGCATACTTGCATTTTTCCTGAGCATAAATAGTTCATTTTAAGAAACATACGACAGCGGGATGCAATATCCCGAAATTTATCCACAAGCACCTTAGCCTTAGATCATTTAAGATGCTCGACTGGTAAGACAAAGGCTTTAATGCCAGTGGAGAAAACTGAACCAATTTGCGATTTGCAAATGTGCAGAGAGTAAAAAGCAATTACAAGTAATGGGAACGGAACTACTGGAAGTCACTAGAAAAATAGTCCTGAATGTAAATAAGAAGAAATCGAAGGTCATGGCAAATTATTACACAAACGGTCACCAAATTAAATTTGTATGTATGGTTACGGTAGCTTGTGTAGAATGATAAAAAGGCAGTTGCTGTTAAATTGTGAATAATTTATTAAAAAACATTTGTTGGAATGGTGGTTTGATAATATAAGAGTTTATATCTTAAGTTGTATTAACTTAAAATTGGAAAATAAAGTGAAAACCAAATCCAAATGGTTATCTGAAAATTAAGTATGGAATTATATCAAGTTTATAAGTTTAAAATCATATTAGAATAAATTAATTATAACTGGTTGATTAATAATGAAACATATTGTATAAAGTCAGATAATTCAGAAGGTTAATTTTAAAACATTTAACAAAAAAAATAAAAAAAGCGATTACTATAGTAAAATAATGATGAGAAAAATAACAACGCATTTTTTTCTAACTATGTAACGTCTTATAATTAAAATAAAATTTTGAAGAATGAAAAACCCTTTAATTGAAAGATAAGGGTATATGTCATTAAATCAATGAAACGAAGGTAAAACGATTTTTTAAGAGCATAATACAGAAGAGTACAAATGATACAAAGAAGAATTAAGAATAAGTGAATCGTCTTCGTGGTGTATTAAGGTTTACAGAAGATTTGGATAAACTACGGAATAAAAGCCAATAGTAGGTATCTTTTTGAGCAGGATTTCATGTGAGTGCTGTCAGTTGTGTACATCTGAGTGTAGTCTGGAATTGGATACATACTACATGTAAAGTTGGAAGTAAGGTTATAACAAGGAGCTTACAAAAGGGGACAGTACGAGTTTGAAAGGCTGCCAGCTTGATGGATGCAATTAAGGGGGTTAGTTCCTGTCTATTGGGATCTCATCAGTGGTGATCTCTGCATTGGTGTGACAGGGAAGGTGTTTTTCGCAGCGAAGGTTGTCGCTGGAGGTTTGGTTTTGCAAGGGTTTCTATAATTCCAGGAAGTGGACTACTTGTGTGGTTGAGATTGGTATCCTAGGGATTATGCTGCAGTGAGTGTTAGAAAATGTAAATGTTAATATAATATTAAACAAATAAGTCTTAGATACTTAGAACATTACTTCTTTGAGGATAATTTCTTTGATAGATGTTTGATATAATTGATGTGTGACGGAGATCATTTGGTTGACGTTTCACCTTGACAGTTGTTAAGATGTCATATCTGATAAATATTTGTGCACTTTAATAACTATTTCAAATAAGTATTGGAAGACGCATGAACCCGACTTGATTTAAAAGGTTTTCATTTTCCATGAGCTAGCAAAAAGGTAAATTAAAACTTATAGAAGTTTACAGATCTAACACTGACTTGTTAAAATATACAGTTATTTTAATACAAGAATAATAATATAAGCTTCAATAATTAAAAACTACCTGATTAGATAAACTTGAATAAACTAACAGCACTTTGAAAAAGTTTAGCAGTGCAAAGAAATTGGTACCTTGTTACCTTAACATAAATTAATAGGCGTCACAACGTGGACCTATAACAATATGTACGTATGTATTCTGAATAACCTCATATTACCTTGCGGAGGATGGTGCTTTATGCGCTTGCATCTGGCTGTGCAATGCTCAACTTGTTTCGGATTCGGGATGCAAAGTTGGAGTGCGTCTTTTGTGCTTGCTCAGCAACCATTTCGTAAGGTGTGTGTGATGGTGATGTGTTGACCCTGTTACTCTATCTCTTAGGTCTGTGGTTCTGAATAAAGCATAGTTAATGTGGTGCCCGACAGTGAGTGGTCTTACCCAGTCCGATTCCAATCGCCAAGTCTGCGGATAAATTTCGGCCTCAGCGCGATTCGAACCGAGGACCTGCTTAATGTAAGCCTAGCCCTTTGGAAATATTAGAGATAGTTAAATAGGGAATACGTGTATTTTGGACAGAAAGACTTTTTTGTATCTGAATTAACGCAACATTTAAAGACAAAAGTCTTTAACCTATAACCAATAACAGTATAGCGAACAACAAATTATGTCTCGCTGGGGGTTAGTTTGGAAGATCACAAAATGTAGACAAATTGAAGATGTGGTTAGAATAGTGGAAAATCAACGAGATGGCCACGCTACTTGTTTAGAAGGAAACGACGACTATGGACAAGCAGAAGAAGTACCGAGATGACCAGGGTGAAATATGTTGATGACGCATGGCGAAGAGCAGCGGTAGATATATTAAGATATAGAGAGATGATATATGCGTACTTAGGTCCTATCATGCGGGGATTTGTTGAGTGTCTTGATACACTTATTGTCCAGAGTAAAGTAAAAGCAAACATGACGACATTCTCCACTTCCACTACTAAAATAATTTTATTATTTGAACTTCTTATTGATTACCGAATGAAACAGATGTTAAAATCTAATTTTTGTAATGGATTATGTTAGCGTACCAAGCAGAAGACAAGTGTAGCATCTCTATGAATTAACTCATTGGTTGCCTTTGCATAACCTCGTTTAATGATCACAACATCCACTACAACAGCTTCTTGGTCCATAAATTTTTCTTTATTTGGGAAATATATCCAGCTATTACGCCTTTTACTATTATGTTTTCTTAAGTCCCTGTCCCGCTGTAAAAGTTTTTATAAATTTTTTTAATTAAACGAAATGACGTCGCGTTTCATCAAAATATTTTTACGGCATGGCCCACTGTCAACATTTGATCTAAAGATTTTATGAGAACGTGATCACCTGTTTGACGCAAAAGTGAAAAGTGTTGCCGCCCCTTTTGCAAGCCGTTATGCTTTTCCAATAGAAAAATATACGGTACCCCCCACCCAAGAAAAGCGCACTTCCGTGCTTTCCAAGAATACTTCGACACTCAACATCACTTCGTTTCGCTAATACAATGAAATGTTATGGACCAGTTATTTATAAAAAAAATCCTAAAAAAAATTTTTTTGCCGACGACCGTACCTCAAAAGTTGATGTTGCCTTCATTTTCGGAGGACCTATCTTATGAAAACGATCCAAGACTTCAGGAAGGTTCCTGGCGACCGGAATCGTGTACACATACGAACATACATACCCCGCACAGCACGTTTAGGCACCCCCCAATACGGGGGAGGAATCTAACGGGCTGGGGTCTTCACCAAAAGATCCGCACAGCCGAGACGGAGATTTGATATAGTGGGTTCATCAGTCGGTTAGCACGAATTTTAGAGATAGTTGACTCAGAGTGGTTTTGATATGAGGGAATTTCAATACTTCGTACACTTCGTGTCGAAGTAACTTATAGCTGAACCAAAAATTACTATTTACAGGACCTTCAACAAATTTGATGTTATATGCTCTTTTTCAAATAAAACAAAGATACACTTAAAATGTTGAGCTAAAGTTTGGTTTATATGCGAAATCGTATATATGGTGGATTCTTTTCTTCTTCTTCTCGTCTTCTACCACCCATCAAGGGTCTTTACCGACTCGACAACTTCCTTCCATTTTCTCCGATTTTTGGCATCGCTTCTCCAGTGTTGTATATTGAGCTATTGAAGATCTTGGAACACATTATCTAGTACATTCCATGTTCCCAAAGTCATGTTATTTTTCCGTCGCTTAAATCGTTTTTCATTGATCCGTCCTTTCCGAGGCTCTTTACGAGTATTTTTACTTAATGTTTTTTCCAGGTAGGGATTTCTCCCCAGGGATAGTTAGCCACTTGCCCAACCCCCTTTTCGGAGGGCTTGGGTACCTCGGGGTTGCAAAGCTCGTACTAACAGGAATTGTGCTAGCCCCTGAGGGGATTCGCTCTGGTATAATTCCATTGATGTGGCGTTTGCTCCTTAGACGACGTGCCTGTCATTCTCAATTAAATAAAATCAAACTGTAACGCAAATTACATGCTATCTGCAGCACAAACGTCAATACAAGTTACACGCCAAAGATGAGGTTAAGTATTGAGCGTTCAAACTTGAAACAGCCATTTCACGCGCTTTTTCAAATGCCTGCTTTTCTGACAATTATTATAGATACCTTTCTATTAAAGTTTTTTGTAAAAACCTTTCAAAATGCATAAGCCGTAAAAAGATAATTCGGTGACGCCATTTTTATAAAACGGTGGACTGCGCACTATAAAAATCCTGTTTATAAAACTGTTTACAACAAATTTTATATTTTTTTGCGGTGGGACAGGAGCTTTATACAACTGTTTTTGTGTGTCTATCCTTAAAATTTATTTCAAACATAATTTGCTCAACATGTTTTTCAACTATTTGTATTTTACCTAGTGTTCGCTCTGAAGGGTCACTGTCTCTGTTCTACAGGCAAAGACACGTAATAAACATTGATTAGGTAAACACCATCGCTTCTAGCTCTAACTTTAAATCTCTCCATTTTCCAAAGATAACCCAATCCATAGGTATTTTTGGTGTTAGTTAAGGGATATCTATTGTCATAAATAATAGGCAACACATGCAATATTAAATTAGATTTCAGCATGAGCACGGCATGAAAAGTACAAGGAATGAATTTCTATTCGTGGAAAATTTATATAATCTCAAACAGAAATGAACTTTAAAGAACTGACGTAATTGTAAGATTATTAAGAGAAAACAATCTATTTTGCAATAAAAATTCAATTACTGTACTCCACTCCAGTAACGGGCATTTGAATTTTTACGAATTGTTCGCATTTACAGGCAAATTGGATTATTTACAGATATTTGGGAAAATTATTCCGATTAATCCGAAGGTTGTCCATATTAAGGCAATCATAGGCACTAGATGTATACCTACCAAATAATGAGGCAAAATCATGAATTAACGTAGAACAAAACATGTAAGATATATCTGCAACGATAAGCAACAAAGGAAAGTATTCTGTAGCACTCAAAAGGTGATAAATACAAAATGTACTTACAATAGTGTAACGGCATCCTAAGCTTCGGCTGTCGAAAATAAAATGTCGAGTCATTTTATGTTACTATGACGCTTTAGAGAGATCCTGAACAACAGCACGACTTTAGGCATAACAGAATGGGGTTGTAGGTGAATGCATTTATGATTGCAGGTAGGGGTGCTACGGCATCTGTCAGTTGTGAGAGTTGGAAGAAATTGTGGATTTATTGTAACTGCCTCCATGTGAGTAACCTCCGGAGGGGTAATTGAATAAGATAAGGCGTTCGGATTCGCTAGAAATTCAATTCTATTGCAAACAGTGACTGTATATATTAACATACCTTTAGAAATATGTCGTTCGCAAATTTAGTCATAATCAATAATTTGGCACATCTCCCTTTCGCTGATATATGCTAAAAATCGTTATGAATAAGGTAATACTTGCAAGGTGTGTTACTCGAACCAGACTTGGCGTTGCAAAAGAAAAAGACTGGAAAGAAATGAAAAAGCATTTTCTTATTCTGCAAATCAATACGTTATCAATGCATGGATAACTACTGGAAAATACATGTTAATCATTTAATTTTAGGCAATTTATTTCTGAATTGCAGATTGTACTAGCCCTGTATTTAAATACAGTGTAACCACCACACTGT
This sequence comes from Agriotes lineatus, assembly GCA_940337035.1. NCBI lineage: Eukaryota > Metazoa > Arthropoda > Insecta > Coleoptera > Elateridae > Agriotes > Agriotes lineatus. Next base: position 84,752,789 of record OW679201.1, on the reverse strand, counting down.
TATGGTGTTTTATATTTAGCGGTCGAGGGGAATTTCAGTTTGCACGCCTATGATATCGCCCCGTAAGGGGATGTCTTTTTACTTTTTTTGGGAGGCTGTCGATTTTCTTCATTTTGGCCAAAGTTGCAGATGTAGGTGGCATACGGGCAAATTTAGAAAATTTTCTGGAATTTTCCGGATTTAAATCAACTTCGCTTTTTTGTTGTAAAGACCGTGCTGCCAAGAGGTTTCTTTTCTTCGATCGCCATTAATCCCTTAGAAGTTCGAATTCGTTCATCGCAGTCGCACCACCCTCAAATACGTGGATTTCGACCTCACCGACGATCAACACCTTCAACCAACGTTCATCGCCAAATTCCAGCATCTCTGGGGTCTAGGCGACCACCCTTGTCGACCAACCGCGCTCCAGGCCCTTAAAATTGCACCAGAATCTTAAGGGGGCGAAAGCTTTCCGAACTTCAATCATTCCAAGCTTCTGACTGGCTTTGCCTTTATGTCGGCTCTATTGACATTGGTTTATGTTATATATGCCTTTGCTAGATAGGTTTTACAGAGTTTGAAGGTCCGGCACACTTATAGCTCCCCCTTTTACTGGGTAGAGTTTACCTAATTTTATGATTAGAAAAAAACTTGATGTCATTTTATATATGTGTATTATTGGAGTGTTCGATCACGCACACCAGGTTTGAGCTTTTCCCCGTAAGATTAAATTGGATAGCGGTCGGCTGTAGCTGCCACTGAATATTTTTTGCAGTAGGGGTTAGCGAAGTTAGGAAAATTATTATTAGCTACTTTTTAAGTAACTTCCGATTTTAATTAGACATAATTACCTACCCCTTGAGAATACATCTGCGCCTGTGTGCCACTGTAGCTGGGTGCAGTTTTGTCGGTATTACCTATCGGAAATTCATTTTTGAGTGTAAAAATGCTCATAAGCAAGAAATATTAAAAACATCAATACGATAATAAAGTTCACAGTTTATCTATCGACTTTAATCTATGCATGCCAATGCTGTAAATTATACGAAGCGAAGTAATAAAGTTTCAATAGAAACATAAATCTTTATACATAGAAGCAAGAACTAAATTCAGTTGGAGATATACCAAGAATCTAAGAAAATGATGTGGTGAAAGAGATGTAAGATGTTGGGTCGTGCAGAGCCGCCCCAGAAGATTGTGAAATAATATCCTTGTCCTTGTCCAAAGAACCCCTAGAACAGGTGCTTTTTGAGCCCGGATTAAACAATGTGACGTAAGGCGCTAGTCTTGCTACGCGATTACTACAGATATTATTGTGATGACAACCGGAACCGCCCCTCTGAAGCACGATGAGTAGCGAAATGTTATCGCTAGAGGGTCATTCACCAGAGTGATAATTAGGACAATTTTGTAGTATTTTTGATCTACAATCGGTACAACCAACTACTCCACTCATAAAGCAAAAGTTCGTAAGTGAAGTACACGAGTTAATGTTTTTAAAAGTGAATATCAATTTGAGACATTCTCTACTACATAAAAAAAGAGACGTGGTGTTCGACTTCCGGTGTCATACTCGTTATTGGCCTATTTTGTTCTTCTATCGTGTGGGTGTTCTGTTGTTTGTTGTTGTAGCAGCCCACTTTAATCACACGACTGTGAGCGCTGAAACATCCAGGGCGTGTGTGTCGGGAAGTTGATCAATTCGTATGCAAGGGAGAACCGAGCGCTTGGAAACAGTGGCCAATTGGCCCCTCACACAAATACTCGCGAAGACTTAATGCGGCTAATTAAAGAGAGAAGTAGACATCAAAGTAGTGTGTGACGCGGTGCAAGCTGTCCCTTGATTAGCGATTAGCGCATCCATCCGTCGCCCAGATTTATTACGCGGCCGTTTAATCAAAATGTAGGCACCCCAAAAATGTCATTAAACGGCATTCCGCGCAATTGCGGCGCCGTTTCCTTCTGTCCGCCGAGTTAAGGACGACGAGCAACAAAAACTCTCGAAATTAAGAGGCCGGCGAATTATTCCCGCTCGAGGACCATCGACTGGAACTGCAATTTATTACCTATTCAATGGGGCGTACCGGTCAGCATCCGACTTGTCGCCCCTAAATCTCGCGAGGCTCTTCCGGTTGTTGTTACAAGATCCGCGAGCTGCTGCGGTCGCTGTTCTAAACTACCCTAATTGAATCAAACTATTTTCTGGAACAATGGCAGTAAGTTACGAGTACGCTTTTTCTTCCTTCAAGAAGGGGTGGTTGAAAGTAAAGGTTATGACGTTAGTGATTGTCACAACTATAAGCTATGAAAAATTAAGTGCCAAAAAGCACTTAGAGTCGCCTATTTTGGTTAGATGGCGCATAGATTTCTATAATGAGATGGTGATTGATAGTTTTGTTTTGAAAAACATCGCTCCTAATAGAAATAATCACTTACTTGTGATCAAATGTGGCAATTAGTTGTGTAAGTGTATATTATTTTCATTGACTATTTTATAGTGGCTGACAGCTTCGTGAGTTATCTAATTGAATGATTACCTTATATCTAAGTAAAACGCATAGTAATTATCATCATCACCATCGGCAAATCAACGCTTTAAGTAGTTATGTTACGTTCTTATAAGATCTCTCTACTACTTTAAAAAAAATTCAAGTGCATATTTTGCTCGACTTTGCATTACTGTGCAACGGTCACCTCCATATAACAGCACTGGCTTTGAAAAGTATTAGATTTTGTGAAAGTTGTTCTGATAGTGTTGTAATGCACTGAAATATTGAAAATTTGTAGTACAGGTACTGTGCAGGCTCTCCTCACCTACCTGCTTTATGGATTCAGACCGGACAGCGACTCTCGAATTGGTTGTTTTCAGCTCGTCTGTTTTCTTTCCAAAGTCGTGGTGGTAACTTTGTGTCTTTAAAAAGTGCCCAGTGGTCTATACGAGCATGCAAGTTATGGTTTTTGGTTTTTGGCTCTCACTCAATGTGCGGACGGTGCAGCCCTGGCAGTTGTGTTGAGATCTATTTTCTCGCGCCGGTTTGGCGGATCAAAAGCGCTTCACCAATCGTTATCTACAGCAGGGGTAAGTCTTTCCAAGCTGTTCGCAACCTATTTTAGCGAAAGCATCAACGATTTTATCTTAGGTTTTTCTCTTTTTTAGCAGCCAGTCAAGAGCCCCTGAGAATCGTAGGTTCGGAGATTTCTGAAAATTGCAATGCTCGCCATTGAGCACGTCCACCTTGACCGGTTTGAATGTAAAACCTGCAATTCCAACCTTCGGATGCTTGGTGGCCTATCGCTCCCATCATCTAGACCAGTTGAGTAGGCCCCGTAGCGGGCAGCTCAACAAGAAAACTAGAATCAGATTTTGTGTTCTTTTTAAGTTAAAATATTGAATACTGCGAACAGTGAATCAGTGAAGAAGCTTCACAGTTATTGCTATCTAAGTCAGTCAGAATTTCCGACTCTGGCCGCTGTGTACAGTTTGCTTCGCGAGATGCGTACCTGAACAGTGATTTTCCAACCACGGAGGGGATATTGATCGCTACCGGATTTGTTTTTAAACTGTTATGGTTTATATTATTTGTACCTCTGTTTAACTTGTTTTGTAAGCTATTGTTCTCGCAAGCCGAGTTTGTGGAGTTTCAAGTTGGCCAACAATTACCTGATATTTGTGCCAATAGTTAGCTGTTATTTATACTAAATGCCATTTTAATTGGTGATTATATACTGTGATATTAGCATTTGGTTGTTAACATGCGTTACTGCACCTGTGCGTGATTTGAGCTTGTCTTTTAGGAAATTATGTGCTACTTGAGTTTACAAATTTTTAGTTGAATGCTTGGATACACTTGTCGTTAATTAGTAAAAATTCTTTGGCGCCCTTTTGGCTTATAATTATTTGTTAGTACTTAAAAAGGTGCACGCCGTCTTCCTGACCTAGCCAGCCGGCAATATTGTATCCACATTCATAAAGTTGGTTTTGTTTGAGAGAATCACCCGACGAATCGATTGGAAGCTGACAAGTTATAATAATGAAGAATGAAATAAAGAAAGAAGAGTAAGGAATCTACTGAAGAACATGGAGCTCATGAAGAGCGAAACAATCAAGAGTGCCAAATGTTAAATAAGAAAGAATTACTGCATGGTAGTCACCGTCATCGTTGTCAGCATATTGTGGCTTGAACATAATAACAAACTTTTCCTTGTCATGCATGTAAGTTGCTTGCAAATAATCTAATTTCATTTTATTGTCTACGCAAATTGTTTGTTTTGGTTCAGGAAGAGCTACCATTCGTGATTCTAAGAAATTACAAAATAAATTCAGGAGCCATGGCCTGTTATTATATTTTCCTGTGATGTCGATTGCCAACTATATTTCCATTTCTTTGGCGGCCTTCCTACCATTCTTCTTACTGTTGGTTTTCCGTCCGGTGCTAATCGAGCGATTCTCTCTCTTCCCACTATATTTACATACTGGTTCCATTCTCCCCGTCTTTGCCGAGATTGCCGAACAACATCTTGTTTTGTGCATGCTTCACTAATTTAGTTGTTTCTTTTTTTAACGTATTGCCTGTGATTGATCGTAGTATCCTCATTTCAGTTGTTCGCAGTATTCTATTTGTTCGGCCGTGTCAGTCCTTGCTTCAACTGCGTATGCCAAGAGTGGTCTTATGCACGTTTTATAGATACGGATTTTACTTTCCAGGCATACGTTATTATTCCTCCACAGGACATAGCATCCAATTCTGTTTAAACTATTTAAAGGATTATCTTTTATTACCAAGAGACTTAAGAAATAAATTTAGCACTCAAGTTAAAAATTAACTTTGTCTGTGATTTAAAGTACTTAATCCTTTGATTAAACCAGGTACTATGCCCGACACAATGTTAGGATTATTTAAAACTTAAACACCGTGTTTTATTTGGCTCTCAAAGTAGAAGAAGGAAGGAGCTAGTATTTTGGTTTAGCTGAAATTCGATGCTGAAGCCAGCGGGAGCAAGTCCAGTTGGGTTTGAGTAGTTGACGATTATGCGCCATGTTCATTTTTAAAGTTGACCACGTATACAGGAAGAGTCAATCTAAGAATATTTGTTCTTGTGATGCGAGCATACCATTCGGTAATAGCTGTTTGTGGAAACGTGTTGCGTTGGCAAGGCTCCTAACCTTAACATTTCGAAGTCTCATGTTAGAATACCTCGGATTTCAAATCGGATATAAATAGGCCATTCCTTACTAAATATTTCTGTTAATCGCGTATGGATTTATGCTGAACGTTGGTAACTCTCGAACTGTATCTGTCCTTTCTTCAAACCAAGAGCTGGGAAACTGCTAGGTTTGCTTCTGTATTCGAGTTACAAGCTCGCCTTCATCGTTCAACTTTGGTGGCACATGAGCGATTGTCTGGCCTATTTCCCACTTTATCCCTGTGACATAAAGCTGATGGAGGTTAATTACGAGACATTTTCTTAGTAATTACAACTGAATTCGGTATAGTTTACTTTAATTGAGGTTTCATCCCTTTCTTCTTCTGATATAAGCTTAAAACATAGTGATCCCTGTTTCTGAAGTTTGCATGTTCCTGTCTTTATCTTGTATGTCTGGAAAAACTTCTGAGCTGATGTTGTTCTTACTACTTATAGACTCTCAAATTTCTATTGAAATTTGTTCCTGTCTTGATCCTGCTCCAACAGAGAATATTATGTTTATAGATTTTCATAATAATATGCATCACGCCTGTTACTCCAATTTTAACTTGCATGGTATATTGTTAAATGTCTAACTTGATGTTGCCCTTGCAGGAAGGCCATATATATTTTCATCTTCAACTTTATCTCTAGTTATTTGTTCGCTGAATACTTGGTGAGAAACATGGACATCGTAGGGGTATTGAAAAACGATGGAAACCGATAAAGTACATCTTTTAGTATTTATTACTTCGGCACAACTTGCCAAAGTATTACTTTCGAGCTCGACCATTTCTACTAATTTGCAATTTTTTACGCAACCGCAACCAACCCGAAATTATGTGAAAGGTCTCATACAACTACATACATTTACTGAAAAGAGCAGCTACTGTGGCGTTACAGAAAAGTCGAAAAATTAACTTTAGTAAAAGTGCCGCTCCGAATGAGTGTAAACATTGTATCTCGAGACCGACATGACCTATCAGAATAATTTCTACTCCAGTTTGCTTAAAATACTAATGTGAGATTGGTCCTGTTTCTTTGTATGTATTTGTCGATTTTTATTCGTATATCAAATAATCGGTCGCGTAGCTATACCGACACAATGGTGTAATGGTACAGAGCTGGACTGCCAAGCTTAAGATCACAAGCTGCAATTTTTTTAATTATTAAACAATTCGTATACAATTGGCTATCCATTATCACCTTTCAATGAAAAATGCCATATTATAGGCGTTATCTGTTCCATTTGCACTTTCCACTACAGGTAGGATAAATCGCCAATTCGATTTTAAACCAATTACCTCCGTGTAGGCTTTGCAAAAATTAATTTGCGTTTTCCTGGCGAATTATCTATAGCCGAAGTCTTCGCACATATGTCCAGATACTTTGCATAACTTTGTAAGAGTGCTGTATTGGCCCACTCGTGAACTGACAAGCCTGACGTCATGAGTTCTAACTCGATCAGGGCAAGATTTTTTTTGAGTTATTAGAAGATGTGAATGCAAATTTCTATCTCTTGTTAGTTTTAAATCTAAAATGTCATATTATCGGCGCTCTTTGCCCCATTCGCACTCTGCTAACGGTATTGATAAATCGCTGACTCGATTTTCAACCGACGAACTCGTTCTGGGCTTTGGAATAATAAGTTTCCGTCGCACATATACAAGGACTGTGTATAATATAATATGATAACAGCCATACCTCAGTGAAAGCACAGTTTTAACAGATTAGGATGACTAAATTGAAGTGTTTTAAGAAGCTGGCATCCCAAAGAGAGAATGGCAAAAAACGCTCTATCCCAATACTGTGATGAAGTATCGATAAAAAGTTTCCACCTTCTCATCGTGTTTAAAACTTATGTTGATAAATTAGCTAATACCTCTATAGTAACAGCTAGTCTATTTTCAGGTAAATAAAGGCCAAGCAACAGTTATGCAACATAATTTAAATTTGAATCCTACGAGACTTACACCACGTTGTTGTAATATATAATAAAACACTAAAATAATTACCATTTAGGGGAAAGCAACTGAAGCAATACTAATAGGGATTCTTTGAGGATTGAAGAAGTCACCCACACAACTCGAAAATCGCATTTCAAGTATGTACATGTGGATTATATGTAGTATTAGACCTTCAGGTTATAACGAAACATTGCTGTTGACTATTTTAAACTTGGAAATGCTGTTCGAGAGCAAAACTAAACCAACTCTCTCTTAGTGCGGTAGATAATGTAGAATTTGATTTTTCCTACATAAATGTAAATGATTGTAGAGCAGTCGATCAGGCTAATAGCAAGCACAAACGGCTGTTGCACTCGCCAAATTAAAAGTATTAGTTCCTTTGCTTAACTACCATACACCGTATCGCTCATGTTGTTTTTATCACAGTGGAGGTTGTACACGAGTCTCTTTGCAGACGCCGCAAAATATATCGTTTTATTATTCTAATTCATCAGGCTAGAATATCATTAGCGCCGAAATGCCGATAGCGTACGGTGGATGCAGCGGTTTTATTTATTAGGTTATGAATTTTATGAATAACTCTCGGCTTTATGGACTAGCGGTGCGATGTTATTAATCTGAAGGGCCCTATTTGCCTTGGATGCATTAGGGGAGTGATGGAATCGCGTTGCTTGTGACTGGCATCCGCATATTTCACGGTAATCCATGTTTATGTCCTCCGTTGTAATGGGCTCGGCTTACAAAGAGCTTTCTTGCCAGGGGCGACCTGCAGGAATGCCAACCCGCCACAAGTCAGGGCTGATAAGTGAAGACCTGCAAGAACATCCCCCGAATACCTTATCTTTCCGGAGAACTTCTTAGAAATCTATGGAATTTCCAAGTTGAAATGTAGGTTTATATTGCTCAAATAGTAAGCGCATTCTTAGGAAAAGCAGCTTTGAGCTGAAGTTTAAAAATAGACGTTGAAATTGTAAAAACACGCTACTTCAATAAATTGAGGGAACATGTAACCAGATGGCAATAAATATTCATTTTAAATACTGCTAAAAGTTGTGTTTTATCACAATTTAGAACATCTAGTGATACTGTATAAAATTGGAGTAGAGTTCAACCAAACTGTATGACCTCCGCAAGACCAGAATTTTCAAATTCTAAAGTAGTCGTCTATTCGTGCCACGGTATGTTAAGTCGCATGGCGCACGTTGGGAAAAGCCATAGCACCTGGTTACACGGATTATTTCTGGCTTGATTGCGATTCCTGTGGTCTCCCCAAGCAAATGTTAGACGATTTAAAACTAGGGCATTTTATATTTCATTTTTTAAATACCCTGTGCTTTCCGCTACGTTTGAAAATTGCATTGGGGTTACTATTAAATTCATTCTAGTTTCGGTAACTATTAATTATAAGTTATTCACCAAATTTATTTATATATTTCTTGAATTTATGCCGTAGTTTTTAATTGTCAAGAATAGTAAACGCGCCAGTATGCGCCCAACTTGTTGATTAATAAACTAAACAAGATTTTATTTTGTAGATCTGTTATGTTTCGGGAATGTTTCCCCGGCGGCTGAGGTGCGATACGTTACTCATAACATTAAATAGATTATTGAGCGCCGGCTATTACTACCTTCAACCAAAGGTTTATAAACTTTCCCCGAATCGGTTCCAAGCGCCATTATTTAGTAAAATCTCTTTGTGTATGCATAATCTTCGTATACTATTTACTTATTTATCCATGATGTGGCAGTAACTAGATCAGTACCAGTAGTGCATTCTCCATCCCTAACTCTTTGCCTCTGAACCTCAAAGCTTTGCATACGACATACATGCAAGAGGTCGCAACTTGAAGCAGTGTGCGTACTCCTTCATTATGAAAAATTTAATGGCACTCTGTTTAAATAAATAAAGGTTTTGTGTCATTAAAAGATATTATGATGTATTTCTGCTTCAGCAACGCTAAATACTGATGAACCGTTTTGGTTTACGATGTGCCAATCCTGTTTGAAACCTCTTCGTCCTTTTCTTGAATGCAAATGAAATATTTCCCAAAGCCATAATCTAAACTTAAGCTTGCAATTTAAAATTCAGCATAGAATTTATATCTGCAAACTATAACAAAACTTTGGAGAACTTTAAAGCTATTATCACGAGAAAGTTTCGATATGAGTTATGCCCGCCCTGCAACAGATAGCCGAGAACTTCGCTCGCTTTAACAATATAATTCGTGCGTAAGCACATATAACATTTAAGTCTACTAAAAAATTCCGGGAGAAGCTACATACGTATTATTTCAACCCTTTTGTTGTAGCAATTACTGTTAGATGAATAATTAACCGAGGGTTAACTTCTCCTGGGATTTAAAACATCACTCGAATCCCCGTGCCTGTTTATAAATTGTTGAGGTTGGGATGATGTGCAAAATCCCTAAACTTCGTAATAAGAGTCCTCATTAACAAATCCTATGGTTGTGGATTTACTATAGTTGTGTGAAATGACGCTTTTCCAGATGTTGAATGCTTAAAAAAAATTAATAGTAATTTCTAGTTTGAATACCTGGAGAACTATGTAAGTAACTATGTCTTGAACGTTTTATTTTGCACATTTTCGTGTTGTCACATAATAGTTATGTAGTTGCGTATTATCACACACCAAAATAAACGCATGATACTTTCTTAATCAGAAGGGTCACAAAGCAATTATTGTAGACCTTACTACTATGAATAGGTGTTTGGATCAATGCATCACTCTTTAACTTAGAAGCAAACGATATCAAATAATTATGCTTCTAAAAATATTCTTTTAAGAGGTAAGTATCTCATGTAACCATGATGCCGTTCAAAATAAAATTGTTTCGTTCTCTTTTATAAACAAATTTCAATGCCTACCGTGAGCAATATACAAATTGTGTTTAAATCAAGAGAATTGGTTGCGTATCTTTCCACTTTGTATTACCCTAAACCCAGAAGAAGTTTCAGGAGGACAAATTTACCGATTGTATTGCCTGTTTTGCATAATTTAATTACGGGGGTCCCATTGCAGCGCAATAAAATCGAACGTTACATGATCCCGATGAAATCCCGAAGAGGCGACGACATAAAAATGCAATATCGAGTGTTGCTTCGCAGCAATGACGAACAACCTTTCCTTCCAATTGATAAAAGCGACGTATACTTTGACACCGCCACACTTTCAGGAATTGAGCGACAACTCGCGTTTTTAATCCAATTTAACAAGCACTTAAACGTGCATAAAAAGGCCCTTTCGGCCCGGAAAGCGGCGCGCCGCGAGGAGAATCCCGAAAATAAGGCTCCGGGAATATTAAATATGTCTCCGTAAACTTCGGGCGGAAAAGAGTAATTCGGAATTTACAATTACAAAAGGCTCAGAAGAGGAGGCGCCGAAACTACTGGGGAAATAGTATTGTGCAATTTTCCCCGGAGTACTTTATCTTAATACTAAAGGAATTTTGCGCATTTATCAGGCTCCGGGCTCCCGGCTGCTCCAGAAACTGATGTGCATATAAGGAGCGTGTTTCATGTTTTTAGACTTTGGGGCGGAAACCTAAAGTAATTGTGCAATCTGTAGGAATAACCCTTATATCGTGCACTACATCTTATCATGGGGAAGCGTTTTGATAATATTATGTTATCTGCTGATTAGATATGGTAGCGGCAGTCAATATTATGTGCTTGACATCGTATTAAAAAGGAGAAAGACTACATCCTTGCTTCGTTCTAAAACCCACAGAATAGCTAATAATGGGGGGGGTTGGTTACTAATTATTTTGTCGCAATTTCCTTTAGCTTATGCCTCAAGGAAGCAAAATAGTCTTTCAATAATATTTTGCTCTTCTGTTTTTATACTACGTAGTAATGAACAATGTGACTAATTCTTAAAAATTTGGCTTCTTTAAAGAAATTACAGTTTCGAGTTTACTTTTTTTCAAATTTAATAAACAATCACAAATCCCAAAAAATCAGACACATAACTATATATTTGCCTTAAAAAACCTTCGAAAAAGTGTGTCTCTAGGTGCTTTGGATTAATTTTACGAACAATATATAACACTTAATTTAGAATTCGTAAGTGCTGCAGCCTGCTTTCATATTATGCAGCATTTTGTAATCCAGATTTCTAGGTATTCAATGAAGTATTAAATGCCGCTGTGTTCATTTGTGGGTCAACTTAGGCTACAGTTGTTTTAAAAGTAAAGTTTGACTTGTCTTCCTTGCTGAAACAAATTGTTCGAACCTTAACTACCTAAATCATTCCATTAATAAACTTCCAACCCCTCAGTATCTACAGAACGCATTAATCTAGTCCACCCAGTTAACCAACTACTAGTTATAATTTGTTTCCTAAAGTGCATTTCTGGAAGACTGATCCTTCGAGCCGGAATCAGATTTGCGGAATGTGGACCTATTATACTAATACTGCCGCTAAAATACTAGAATTCCTGGAGTACCTAAAACATTTTGATGAAGTCTGATCAAGAATACTACTAAACTGGAAGAATCCTGGAGGACCTGAAACATTGACCCTTCAAGCCGATAACTCTCTTGGTGCAGAAAGGCGATGACAGAAAACGATATTGAACTGTCGCCAAGGATAAATGTCTTACAACTAACAAGAATTACTAAAAATTAACGTCCTACAGCTGCCAAGAATAAAGATCCTACAACTAATTACAACTAGCAAGGAAGAACGTCCTACGACTAACTGCAATTAGCAAGTATAAACGTCTTACGACTAACTACTATTACCAAGAATAAACGTCCTACCGTTAACTGCAATTATCAGGACGTCCTACAACTGACTAAAGCTACCAAGGAAAAACGTCCCACAACTACCAAGGCTTCTATCCGAAACGAGAAGAATCACCAAGGCGCACTTTCAGCTACCAAACCTACAACCAATCTTAACCAGGTTACCAACGGCACAAGCTCAATTTACCAATCTAACGCCAGTGAAACAGCAACAAGTACAATATAGAAACTATAATAAAGGAAGGAAACAACTGGCATACACATTCAATCGCTGCATAGCAAGATGAGGAAAAATTCCGCAACCAGGGAAAACCAAGATTACTTATCCATCCAGGAAGCAAAATTTGAAGAATACTGAATGACCCTCAAAAGCAACCATATCCAACTACTAAAACAATTTCTCCAAAAAAGATTCAAGTAAGTGGCAAAAGAAGACGCAGCGGCGGCAAATGGCAAGAAAAAATTGATTTAACTGCTGATCTCAGCTAGGAGACTTTCAGTCCAGATCCCGTAAATATAAGAAACTCCAGCGAGCATGAAAACAGACTTGAAAGGCAACATTTTGAATAGCAGCTATTTAACAACGTCATCCATTAAGCAATAATAGCAATTGAACAAGTCTAAACAAAAATGTCGCGTGAGACCAGAATCGACAAAATATTCTGCCAGTGGGAGAACACCACAAACCTGCAATGGAAAAGAGTTTATTGAGAATTACTTTATCGACGAAATCTATGATCAGACCCAAGCTCGCTGTAACCAGGTAGTAGATGAAATAGTCAACAAAATGAGCAGCATCCCAAGCAATGTTCAACCACGACAAAGATTCGCACGTAGTACGTACCACAAATTACCATGCCCGTTTTTAAATATCTGGAGACACCCACAAGAAGTGAGGAAAGCAAACTAATTAAACATGTCCGCAGTGCCGTAGCTACTGGATATCCCTGTATCCAATTACAATGGTCCAGCATATTCAGTACCTACTCACCACCAATCTACAAGACTATATAGTGCTTCCGAACAAATCCCTGATAAACCCACAAATAAAAATCCTGCAGTAGCTGAATTTTCAACTAAACAAACCACCAAGGAAATGCAGATAATCCAGCAGATAGCACAACTATAAATAACTCGAATAAAAATTTTTACAGATGAAAAATGAGCGTTAACAGCCTCCAATATAAAGAATACGAACGTTCAACAAGTTAGCATTCATAATGTAGGCGAACATCAAAAAAATAATATTGCAGTCCAGGAACGAATCATTCTAAAGCAGGTCCTAAGGGTGCATGGAGCTCACAGAGGGCAGCAAGAAACACTAATGAAAACGCTCAGAAGAAAGCAGCTCCAAGTGGTGGATGGAGTCCAGAAATGGCAAACATGACGATACGGACAGCAGCTTTTCACACGTTGCAAAATCTTGTAGGAGCAAGCAAAACGTGGATTGTCAAGATCAAGATTTTTTTTAAAGCGAAAACTACACAGTGGCACTTTATACCTCCAGCAAGTACTTACTTCGGATGATTATCGGCAGCGGGAGTACAAGCAGCAAATACCAGTTAAAATGAATAAACAAACAAGACAGGATTCCACAATCTGTAAATGCAGATGATCCAGAACTTACCTCACACTCAAGACGATAGTACAAGATGAAACCTCTATTAACAGTCAACAATCTACTAATGCGCATGAACATTATTTGTAAATATAAAGCGGTAGCGAGGCGGCGCAAGAGTGGCACCATCAATTCCATACCTGTACACAGGTCCAATCCAATTAATTATATCCAAAGAAAGAAGCTGTATATCAAACAAGACCTGGATATTTCTAGCAAACAGGGCAACTAGTGCAGCAGTCGTTTACAATAATATACGAGAAGAAGTGGTTATCAACTATACTAGAGTAAATCAAAACGCCCCCGTGTGCAACATCCAAGCCAAACAAAATACATTATACCTAGGCAAAATAATTTAGCACATTTACAGTAGTAGTAAAGTGAGCTGCCTGTGCATTATCAGCGGCATCAGTTACTTAGTGTGGTGATGCAAACTCAGTTGTAATTATCCGGCGTAGGAAAAAACTGACCCAGACCACGAGATCGTAATGTAGCTTTTGTATGCCGGTCGTTTTGGTCCTGCGTCGTCAGTTACCCTTGAAGGCCGAGAGGAAGATGTTTAAACTATGTTTGAAATATATGTATTTTGTATTAATTTGTGGGATAATATATGTTGAATCTCAAATTAAACAGATTTAAATTTCATTTCAAAATTTTAGAAATGCAGTTCAATATGTTTAAAAATGCAAAATAGCAGCACATGCATTAGTTCAGGAAGTTTAATATGTCACAACTGCATGTTAGCAGAATCGAATGGCAGCCTTGCTTAATACATGTAAGAACGACCTAGTAATACAAGTTCAATGTAACATAAGTGCAAATATCGCGGAACGGCTTGCTTAAACGCTGACTGTTGTTATGACACATTATAGCGGCCTAGTAAAAATACACACTTTGCACTTTGAAATAATGCAATTTTTAGAACTAAGCGAAATATATATGTATATATAGACCAAGATTTTTTAATGAAAATAATCGGTATTAAGTATTTGATTCATTAACATCGAAGTACTACCTTTTCAAGCCTAGAAATTTGAAGTGTGAGGCTGCACTTCTGGTAGTTACCAAATTATGGCGCCCCTCTGAGTGGTCTGACTATTTTGTTTTAAAATACGGCTTGCAGTCTCAACCGTGTGCTCAGGCTATTCTGTTCTATATATAAATCGCATAGTTTACATTTTGTAATGGATGCCTACACAAATAGGATAGAAAATGCAGGATATAAGAAACATCAATGCCAGGAAAACAAAATTCATGATAGTAGAAATAAAGATCCACGTAACAACACGACAATTCAAATAGATAGTAAACAAATAGAAAGAGTACAAAAATGCAAATACTTGGGATGCTGTTTACACGCGGACTGGGATCTTGACAGAGAAATCAAACGCAGAATCGAAATGGCGCTTGCTGCCTTTATGAAAAATGGGAAGATTTTGCACTCGACTTATCGCGCTATGCTAGCTGCTACGTTTGGTCAGTTTTATTGTATAGAGTTGAAGCGTGGGCTCTAAAAACAAGCGTGATCAGGAAAATAGAGGCATTTGAAATGTAGACATATAGACGTCTACGAAAGGTGCCCTGAACGGATGGGGTGACTAACGAAGAAATATTGAGAAGAATGCGAACTGTTTACAATAGTAAAACAAAGGAAAACCTTATACCTCGGACATATCATCAGAAATGAGAAATACAACCTTCTTCAACTACTGTTTGAAGGAAAAATTTAAGGAAAAAGGGGAATAGGCAGAAAGCAGATGTCCTGGGCAAGAAACATAAAACAGTGGACTGGTTTAAGATCAATAGGGGAACTAATCAACACCGTAAGAGAAAAATAAAAGATTTAGAAATGTAGTCGCTAGCATCCAATGATGATATTAGATAGGCAGTCTGTGAAGAATAAGAAAAACAAGAAAGGAACCAGACTAGTCAAGCCAAATAAGGAAACAATTAAGTCGTATAGATAAAACCAAATACTTAAATTGTGAATAATCATGGAAACTACTAAATTCAGCAATATTATGTATAAAAAGGTATTTGCGGTAGGGAAAAGACACATTAAAAGCAAAGGAAGTAACGAATATACAGAACAAAAAATAAAGTTAGTTAGTGAAGGTAACAAAACAACTCTATTTTACAGGGTGTTCAAACAAATAAGAAACGAAAAAGCAACATTAGTGACAAAAGAAGGGGAAATATTTGATTTCTAAAAGCTGTTATGTGTAGAAGCAAACAATAATAACGAGCAACAGATGCAGCATGTATTCCTGGAATAAAAAGCCAAAGAACACAGATAGAAAAAACTGTTAGATTGCTAAAGAAAAAACAGGATCATTATTCGATTTGTAACATGATTGACCTGGCTCGTCTGAGTGCATTTTAATATGCAGCCGATTTTTGCATGTACACTCTTTATTGTTTGCTGTTCTCTGTGAATATATAATTAGATTTAGGTAC
Organism: Agriotes lineatus; assembly: GCA_940337035.1. Lineage (NCBI taxonomy): Eukaryota > Metazoa > Arthropoda > Insecta > Coleoptera > Elateridae > Agriotes > Agriotes lineatus. Next base: position 84,736,817 of record OW679201.1, on the reverse strand, counting down.
TTTTAAAATCGCCGCAATGTGTTTGTATGTCTTGACACCTCCCGCGCTAATACGGGTGCGCATGCCGGAAACTATTTGTTAACAGGGAAGCTCGCTAAAGATGGCCGTGTAAAGTGTCTCCGTGCGCGGGCCCAAGATTGTCGACAGGTGAGCTAGTATTTGGAGGTGAGAAGAAGCATTGCAATAGTAGCTGCTGAGCTTCACAAAGGATCTGAAGTCCTGTCGACATTGTGCTAGTGAAATGTCTACGTCATTAAGTGAATAAATTATAAAGGCATGGTCAAAGAGAGTTGCGGGAGATTACAGTCACTTATCACTGCAGCTGAATGATTTTATACTGTAATTAGCGACACAAGAGTGGCAATCGAAACCGTATCAAGTAACCCATAGCACACCAATAAGCGTGTTGGGCGCGTTTTCTTGCATTCGGTGCTTATTGTGCCTCAGCATATACGCAGCGAGTTGTTAGCACAAAGGCGACATAAAAAGCAGCTGCCTGCTATTGATTTAATGATATCTTTCAGTGTGCACAGTGTTTGGACAGTTGTGGGAAGTATGCGTTAATAATGATTAGTACAAATGCGTAGTAGAAGCACCGCTTTGTGAATAGAGGGACATTATTTTTCATTATATAGGCGCGTAATACAAGCAGTCTTTCGCATGGGGTTTTAATATTATGGTGCACTAAAACTAGCTTTTGAGGTAACCTTTTTTTTGCTTAGCACGAATTCAGGTCAATTTCTGGTTTAATTTCAACAGGGGTGTTCCTTAAGGACGATTTAGGTAATTAAGGTAAGAGCGATCTCATTGCCACTGAGCTACAATAAAAAGAGCAGAGGAATTGATAAAAACGTAGTGGCGTTGGTGACGTTTTGTTAGAGTTGGTGAAATAGAGGAAGTTCTTGTTAGCAAGTGTATTACAAATTTAAAATATGCTGGCAATGCGTACATATGTGTAGCTAGTAGGTAGAAAGTAGAAAATGGCGTGGTAACGTCTTTTACTCTAAAAAAAATATCATATCGTTACATATAATTTCTGTACAAAGGGCAGTGTAAGACGACTGGTACTGGTACTGTTGCACACTCATTTGTTGGACGAGTTTATACTATTTGTATATTGAAATATATGCCTAATTCTGTAATTTTCCATTCAGAGTTTTTCTATATAATTCTTTTTAAATTTCGAAAATTGGTTATTAGGATGACCCAAGTTCTCGTGCACTTAGGCCTCAAGTTGTGTAGGTACGTAGTCTTGTTAGTCAACTTCATATTTCAAGCTCAAAGTATATAAACCATTACTTGAAGTACAAGGAATTGATCGAGTCATAGAATACAATGCAAAATTCCAATGTTAAGTTAAAACAGTGTATTTAGAGAAATATGAACATCCTGTAGAGAAGAATGTGTAGCTATACTTCCACTTCACCTTTCAAAATTCTATCTTTAGGATCAATTCAAAACTTGAATAGCATTAGATGGGCGGCGAAAGTCTAGTACACTCTACGTATCGTGCAGGTATTGGAAAATATGAGAATAGACTATAATATTTTGTTGTATCTTTAGTTGCAGTAGCAAAATTGGTTTTGCGAAAAGAACATTTTTTAATATGTATACAAGGCGATTGAAACTGTCACGTATTGTAAAATTACAATGACCTTCAAACCGTTAGCATGTCCTGACCGCAGTCGCGGTTGCGATACCAAGACCAGTACGTCGCCTTAAAAATAGTTTTTAAGTTCTTAGCTTGAAATACGCGGAATCTCAAATTTGCATGATTACAATCTTTTCCATCCTGTAGTATGAGAAACTAAAAAGGGCTGTGGGTATTCGTCCCTTAGTGCAATAAAAATAAAAAGACGTTAATGGCGGAGACACCAAACAGACGATTTCTGCGTTACAAAACTTCAGTCCATTATTCCACTCAAAGAAAAAGTACCCAAACTTCGGTCGAACTTTTCCTAAAGCGTGGCGGCAATAAACCAGCCCTTGCGACAAACAAAGCCTGCTGCGATTACGGACCACAGACAAACACAGACCCTCACCTCTCATGTAGATATAAGCGGTGCCTCGCATGTTCCTCCTCGTGAGCACGACGAGGTTAAGCACGTTGCCGACAATGCCAAGACTGCAGATGGCCGGGAGGGTGATTCCATAGGCGTACCTCCGCAGCATTGCGGTGCGAGGTTCCTCGACCCACATGGAGCCGTTAATCCATGGACAGAAAGCGCAACCCGCGCCGGTGGTGTTGGAGCACAGGAGATGTCCAGGAGATTCGCTCGAGTACAGCAGGGACATTGTCACATCTTTGTCAGAACACAGTCCCCACGCTTCACGTCCCCCGCTGCACCACGGGCATCCCGATACGGTTCTGCACACGCGGACGCGCCCCGCGGACCACGAGCTGTGGAGGGCTTTTATGTCGAAAACACTCAGCTTTTAGTGTCCGACGGTTATGAACCCGGCATTGTAATAAACACGTTTAAAAATTGAGGACAATCGAGTTACGACTGGCATCATCTAGTCCTAGACTTTGAGGAAACTCCACGTCGCGCGTATGATCACTCCTTACTGGCGGTCCCAGATACCTGCAATTAAAGGGCTGATTAGACAAAATGAAAAAGTGCAAATTATCGCGTTAATACAGGGTCCGGTAGATTAAGTATTATATTGTTATTTATTTAATACTGTATTAGATGTCTTCATTAAATTAACCAATAGCATGCATTAGAATAATTAATCACGAGGTGCAATAGTTTTACATAGAGAATGAGCCTTATGTTAATCAGAGATCTGGTAGATGCAAAAGACTCCCGAATATTTTTTAAGATTTTACATTACAAACTGCAGCTCTCCACATAACAACTTGCGTGATCCAAAATAAATTTTTCATAAAAATGGCGTAATAGAATCTGCTTTATAAACTATTGTAATTTGAGTAGTAATAGGTATCAGGGAAATTAAGTGATAAAAATACACTTAATTTTTTATCACTAGTATTCCTACGATCAAGAGCTCACGCAACTCCAGTTTCCACACCCCCTAGCTCAGCCCCGAAATAAAATGTATACTCACAGACATATTCCTCCGTGGAAGTTTTTGGTAGATACTGACTATGAGGTTTTACTTTTTGGGTATTTGAGCTTTTGGACTATGGGATATCACTTATAAGTAAGAGGGAAATGTTTTGTTTGTGTGAAGATGATCTAAATCTTTAACAGTAATTTTTGAGAACAAGAGTGAATGTAATTTTTTCGAATTTTGTTTGGGTATCTGGTCCTGCTCACACCCAACGGTGTATCGCAGTGGAACCAAGGTCTGGTATTATCGTTCTAAATCTTCATAGAACACCTCCGTAGATTTTCATGGAAAGTCGTCTGTATGAAATGTGTACCCCTCGTCAGATATTTCCCTCCCTAGAATTTTGGATAGATACTAACTATGGGTTATCACTTATGAGTAAGAGGGAAAAATTGTCTGCTAAAATGATCAAAACTGTTAAATCCATTTTGTAACAAAAACAATTTTGTCGTTTTTTCGACATTTTTTGGGATATTTAAGCATCTTTACGCGGAACGGTGTATCTCAGTGGAACCTAAGTCTGGTATTATCGTTCTAAAGCTACATAGAACACTTTCATAAATTTTTATGGAAAGTCGTCTGTACGAAGTGTGTACTTATATCCCTCCCCCTAGATCTCCCTCCCTTAAATTTTTCAGTAGATAATGACTATAGTGTATTACCTAGTGATGCGTAAGAAGGATAGTCTTATCTGTGAAAATGAACAAAAGAGAGAAATATTTTGACCAACACATTTTTTTTTTAGTTTTTTCAAAATTTTTAGGAGTAATTGAGCCTTCTAACAACAAACGCTGTAACGCAGTGAAATCAAAGTCTGTTGCTATCGTTCTAAAGCTTTATATAACATTATGTAAATTTTCATGAAAACCCATTCCTAACTTTTTCGGCTATATGTGGAACATACGTCCATACCCGGTATTGTAAGTCAGCGACCAACTTTCTAGTATTTGATTCAATATAACTTCTTGTTCTTGTTTTCTTCGTTTCCCTCTTTACAGAAAATTCGGGACTGCTATTCTCTATCCAACCTTGTTTTTTTTCAATCCTGATGTTAATTTCTTGGCTAAGTTTCATTCAGTTAGCTTCGAAGGTATCTGTAGCCAATGACTTCTTCAATTTGTTTGCTATTCAAGCATAGTTGCTCATCATTTACTGTCTAATTCTCCCAAAACTTGGAACCGGCTCGAGGGACCAATGTCTGTTATCACATTAGGAAGTCATTCAAAGTAGGTGGGTTCTATTGACTGGGAAGACCCGATTAGTATGTTCGGTATATATTGATGTAATGGAAATTTGGTAATTGGATTCTGGTTGATGATTTGTGGTGGGACGATCTTTCTAAGCAGGATAGGCAGGCAAAACTTTCCCCTTACGACATTTGCCTACTTCAATTTACAAAGAAGTTAAAACAACCATGGTTACGGGTGCATTTATACACTACAGTAGATTCAATATCTAAACGTAATAGTGCGAGTTTACATTTGTCAATTCAACACGATCTAGCAACATAACTTCTCTCAAAAGTGCTATTTATACAGTAAACTCGGTATCACTTGTAGATATAATAGTGTAGTTCTGAATCGCTAATATAGCATGACAATACTAAAATGGCATTTAACATATTAACATACACCTCGCTAAGTAACCTTTTAATCACGCCTCCATAACCTGTAACTAAGGAGTCTCTTAGTCATGGGCTAAAGTTAGCAACGATGTTTTAGTCATGGGGTGAAATTAGGTTCAAACAGTGGACGTTTCTCGAACATAATTTAACGTAACCTGATATTCATAATCGTAATGAAATAATATGATGTTATATTGTCTAAATTTGTGGTCGTAGAAAGAGTATAGTATGTAACACATATAAACTCGTCTAGACACTTGTTTATTAAACACTCGCTGCGCTACGCTCCGCTCGTGCCTAAAAAAGCTCATGACTAAAGTGATGCTTATAAAACTTGTTACATAATATACTATAAAAGTACTGTAATTGAAGAAACTAGTACGATAACATAACAACAGTTAATGTATTGCAAAACTAAATTACTTCTGCTGGATACTGCGATCCCTAAATAAAAAAAACTTAAAAAGTTTAAACATCTATAGAAATTTTGAAACAATTATTTTCGTTTTTTCATTGTTAATGTTTAAACCGATATCCTTATACTCTTTATTGGCCGTTTCTAATACGTCGAGTATCTTCAAGGTTGTCAACAAGCATTGCCATGTCAGCATATCGGCTGTAAATTGATGTATTGTTGTTTATAGTGTTACGTTGTTACCGTCTTTAAGTTTTCAGGGGTTTGAGCACGGTCTAGTTAATTTCGAAATCTATGCGCATATTTTCTTTTTCGCGCGCGCCCTCCTGGTCATGCTTTGATTTTATCTGTGCGTGAAGCGATTAATATGGCCGGAGCATCCTATTCCGCCTTGTTTCGCTGTGTGCGATGTTTCCAGACAGTTAGGCTTCCCTTTTTGGATCACTCAAAGTTCTGCGGGCTTTAGGTAAAGTGTGCTGGAACTTATCCTCGCTGATGTAGCGGTTTAAATCTTTACTGGTGGTTTTACGAGAAAATTTTTTCTCACGCCAATTATTGGCGAATTTTTGGTTGCAAGCTGTTTGAATTCATTTGCACATGGCCCAAACCTTGTGGTAAGTCTATTGAAGCTTCTATCGTACCGCGTTTTGAGATGTTCTGTACTCTATTTTGGGCATTCCTTTAGTCGCAAGTACGGAGCCCCAAATAATTCCTTCTAGAAATGTGATGTTCGCAAAACACCTTGACCCAGTTGGTCTTTTGAGTGCAACATTCCTGGATCGAGCCCTCGGTATTTGCACTGGCTTACAGACATAATAAAAACCATCACTTTCTTCTTTGCACTTTATGTTCAATCACTATTAGTGTAAGCTTTTTGCAGATCATTTATTTATTCTCTGGTCATTTTACATCTTTTTCTGGTTTTAAATGGGTTACCACCGTCGCTGTTAATTAATGCCCCTAAATTCACAAACCGACTGACTTCACACCCATTTAATTGTAGTATGTATATTCTGCTATTTTTGCGGTCTGCGATCATTACCTTAATTTTTCTATAATTAACAGTTTTTCATTTCTTCTACCTTAGCGGTGAATTCAAGTAGTTGTTCAGGTGTCTCTGCTAGCAGAACCGTATCGTTCTATTCATGACACCTTCGCAGTAGATGTTAAGAGAGTGCAATTGAGCGAATCCACCATGTTCGGGCAAATAGTTGTATACGTACTGCATAATACAAAAATGCCATATTCAGCTAATATAATATGAAAATCTGCACTAAAATACATGTAAATAAATGAATAAAATATAAAGGCAAGAGTAGGTAATATTAGAGTTCCAAAGTGGTCAAAGGTTAGAAATTTTCCAAGCTAACGATTTTCCTATTCACAGTCTGAACGGCAACTTCAAATTGAATTCCCATTTGAACATGACTTCAATTTGTAATAAATCAGTTGACAAATGAAATTGTGGTATTAACTCTCTTAATAACGTTTAGATTGATATGACCTCTATGAATACAGGTACTCGAGTTAAAGGATGTTCTAAAGCCATCAGCCACAACAAACCTGAAAATTGAAAGTTTGCCGACTACACTTTAAATTTCAACCTTCAGCTTTACTCCCAAAATTAATGTCAGTTTACTGCATCTCAAAAGAATTACCAAAAGCTTAAATTTCTAGAGAATTTCGAGATTGCGAAAGTGTTGGATTGTCCGATAGCTCATTTCAGTATTCTTCAGTAGGTCACTTGCCTTCAATCAAGCATTTTTATAAATTATTAACAGCATTGTGAAATCGGGTTAGGTCATCCAGAATGCGTCTGGTACCTTGGGCATTAATTTGGTCTCAGCAGTTATTTTACTAATACAGTGCATGATAAAGTTATTGCTACATTCATGGCATTACTTAGTATCCACCGGTGATTGCCCTCTGTATGAACCCAGTGGCTGCAATCTGAATAATAAATAATAGTTATTATAAGGGATAAAATAAGAAGCTAAGGGTTAGTTTCCACGCCTTTTTTAAACTCCTACTTCATCAAATATTACACCAAACACAATGATTCCCCCGAATACAAGGTAGTTTTTTCACGATTGGTTCGAATTTACCGCTCTTCTACACGTTTTGTTAGTTAGTTTATTCCTTCTAGGTTCGTGATACCAATTTGTTAGCCATTTCCTACTTCCGATTTTCTTAGTTAATAAGAACATTTAAGCTCTTATTATTTTTATAATTTTAAACGTTAATCTCATGATTACGATGTTTTACGTCTGGTTTATGGTGTATTGAATCCGCTTTATTCATCATATCACAATGTAGTTTAAGAGGTAAATGCTATCTAACCTTACATATACATTTCATGCCGTCTATTTTTATTTTGTTGTACATTTTAATATTGTATCAGCCTAAAGATGGCATTTTTATGGTATTGGTAATGCCGAAACATATTAGCATTTGAGTTCTCCGTCGATATTAAAATTTTTTTCAAGAAGTGCATCAAGGCAATCTGCGTTTTTATTTTTTTATTCCACTATCTACAAGGATGGACCACTTAATTTACAGTTCAGTGCCCTATTCGATAATATTGAATAATCTTGCTGCAAATTTAATGAAAAATTTGGAAGAGACCTTCGATAGAACTTGTCGTTTTCTGTTATTTCTGCTGCCGCTCTTACTTCGTCGGTATTCAAGGATTGGTCTCTAATTCATACTTGAATCTGGAACATCAAAACTATGCCACAAAGCTGCTTCAAAATCTTCAAATCAATGATTTAGTTTTAATAAAACTGATAATTTTACTGTTTCATTCGAGGCCGTTCAAGTTGGTTAAATTCGAGAAAGGAATGTCGAACGATGGGCGAAAGAACTGACGCGGTGGCATCGAGCAGACGTTAAAATTTTACCTTCCTGATCGGCGAAGAAGGCACTGTTACACGGACGGCTCGCGTAAGGAAGACGGCAGGGCCGAACTTCTTTTGTCACTTTCAACCAAGGGCGACAGCTGTACGAAATGGAATCCAATGTGAGCTGCTAGCTATTTGAATGGCACTTGTGTACATTTTTCGCAGAAAAACCGAGCTGGCGAGAGCCTTGATACTCTCGGAGAGTAGGCCTGCGCTTATGGCATTAGATGATATTCATAGACGTATAAAACTAATGGTACAATTCGCCATTAAGTTGATTTCGTACTTAAAGGCTTGGTGAGACGAAAGGCGCGTGATGCGACAGTGGCAAGGTGGATGGCGACCTCTTGAGTTTTCAGGTGTAGCACATGACCGGTCACGGAGACTTCCACTGTTACCCGGTGCGAGTCAGGAAGACCGATGACGATAGCTGCGAGTGCGCCGAGGGCTCGAATAACGTGAAAAACGTGTTGTTTGAGTGTTTGTTATAGACGCAGTACAAAGGTATCGCCGATAGACGCTTGGTAGCAGCAGGGTTGGTGTGATCTGGAAGACGTCGCCCACTCACAAAGAAGGTAGAGTGGTGGCACGAGCAGATCGTAGGATTACGGGCGGAACACGACTAATATTGAACAAAGCGGATTTAGTTATAACTAGGAACATTAAGTATGAATTATGGCAAAATTCGAATATTTAAACAGTTTTCGGCCTAGTTAGAGTTAGGATTGTTTTTAAGGGTTAAATATTAATGTTTTTAATTGTCGAGAGTGTTTATATAACATAACAGCTATTACAGTAGCGAAAGGTGGGCCACTGGTGCATTTGTAGTTTCTGCGATAAATAAATTATTGTAAGCAGCAGCAGCTTATTTTTTATTAATTAAATAGAAACATTCTATTCCTAACAATTTTTCGGTTGCGGAATTTTGTAGGGCTATTTTTATTATTAGCAAATTGTACCTGAACACCGAATTTGTTAGTGCGTAAACAATGTTGACATAGAGATTGCAAAAACCAGTTTACAAAGATAGGTAACTGATATCATCAAAGCTCCTTATCTTCTACACCTGTAAGACGAGCTCACGCTAGAGATAATACACTATAAATCTAAGAATTTATCAAATTTAATTTTTAAAATTGCAAATTGAAAGTATTTTAAATGAAATACAGAATTTAACACAGTGGAAGTGGAAGTGTACTAGCTTAGCAAAAGATCTCAACTGACGGAAAACATATCGTAAATACACTACAGATGGTTAGACAGTTTATTTGTATACCTAATCACAGAAATTCTATACTCCTTGGTGACATTTACATCTGATGGAAAGCTCTAAATCGGCTACTGTTTACCCAATACGAAATAACCAGTTACAGCTTTTCAGTTTATGGGCACAGTGTGCATTCAAACTATCTATAGGACAAAAATTTAAGTGTAGATGTCTGCTGAGTGAAGGGGTGATTGAACCTGCCCCAAGGGAGGATTTGAAGCTGCCCATTCTTGTGCTACTTGTTCAAAGCAGCGCGTTGAGGACATAATACAGTTATGAATCGACTTAATGAAAGCTCTCTACGAAGTTTCATTCATATTTTTCTTTAAAGCTCGATTTCCGGGTTGCAGATAATTTGGAGACTTCAAAGTGTCATGTTTCCCAAAAAATGGAACAAATTAAAAACTCCTCTCGCGCTTCAATGGGCTTAACGAGCAATTAAAAATTATAAAAGTTGACGCCTGTATTTTATAAAACTCCGCGTTGTTAATTAACGTCAAGGCCAAAATATAGCCGCACGCCTTCTTTGAAATATCTCTCCCAAGACACTGGCCAAACTTCCTGCGCTACACCAACACAATTTAAGTTGTTGATAATAAGTCAGTTTTTTGCACTTCCGCATCGGATATTGCGTCCGTAATTCGCGCCCGTGTGTATTCGACGAACTATTTCGTGTGGCTGAATACAAATTAGTTCTGCCCCGGTTGGGATTACGGCGATGCGCCAAGTTTTCTGCGTTTATTTGCGCGTGCTTGCACGCGCCTTTCCAAAACGCTGAGAGGAGGAATGTATGGATGTACCTGAACTTGTTAATTAACTTCCGCAGAATATTTTGGAGTAAAGTAGGCCGCAAATAAAATTATTTGTCGATGTGGCTGCAAAGCCAATCACAATTCGTCAACCACGTTAACTGGGTATCAAGGTTGATACCAACAAAGGTATGAGAATTGCATGATCTTGACAGTGAGAAGTATTGAGAAACAGAGAGGAATTTATATATCACGAATGCTAGCTTTTCTAATTCACCGTAATTCTAAAATTTAATTTGATCAAACAGCTGTTATTGCCACTGTTAAGATCATTATTATCAGAAAGGAACGAAGCCATATCTACCCCCTTTAAAAGATAATTTTCTATTCGCTCTGATGCATTTTATTTCCAATATACATTTTTATCGTCTTGCTATGTGTAATTCTATCAAAGGACTTTGCAAAATCAATAATACATAAGTAGACGTCGGGATTAACATCGTGGCACCTTTGTACAAGGACTTACATCACGAATAAAATTTTTCCTGTATCACATTCGCGTGTAAACCCAAACTGAGTAGGTCCTATGGTCACTTCCAGGTTGTTGTATATATTGAGATGGTATAAGGCCCACAACTTGACACTGTTTGCAGTGCAGGATAATTGACCGATAAGCACAGAGTTGGGATGCTTTATTCAATTGCAATGTTAAACTAAAGTAAAATATTAAATGCAGTAAAGTAGTCGAGAAAGGAACGCTAAGGCAAAGCTTATTTTCACAGGGTTCGAAATTGAGTTTTAAATAAATTAAAATAATAAAAGAATAGGTTTGTGCTTAATGTAAAGCCGGACCGAAGGAAATTAATAGACACAAAAGGTTTGTTATGTGAATTTTAAAAGGAGCGTAATTTTCAATAAAGCCAAGCATAGTCAAAATTGTGAGAAATCTGAAAGGTGAATTAAGCAAGATGAAAGATAAGAGAACATTGCACAGAGCAATTCGAGAAGTAGGCAACAGGAAAGGAAGTAAACGAAGGAAAATGGTAAAACTTTAATATGCCAGTGCGTTAATAATTAATAAACATAATGCAAAGCAGTGCAGTGACCAAATAATAAAAAACCGTTTGTGTGTGTGACGCAATCGAACCATTTTAGTTATAAGAAAAAGACGATAATCTAGATTTTAAGAAAAATGTTTATTCTAATTTATGTACTCAAATTTATTTCCTTTTATGTCCATTAATTATCAAAACTAATTTCCATTAACATAAGCATAACACCATATCCTAGCAACTAGATGCGATATTGTTTAAATCAAAAAAAGAGAACAATCCAATTAAAAATTATTACATGTTTGTCTGATTTGTACTCCACATAAAAATACATTTTTGGCTATTAAACAAGCATTTTACCAGTTCAAAAGTATTGCCTTTTATTGTGCCCATGTTAGTGCTTCTGTGGTAGGTTTGTGAAAGTTTCCACAACATTAAAAATTAAAATGCTCCGATCCTATCTACAAGGACATCGGAAGCAAGCACTTAAAAATTTCGAGGCTCATCTACGAGCAAATAAGGCAGTAAAAGTCAGAGGACAGCAGCCCAGGGCAAAGTACGAGTTTGCAAGAACGTCTCAACCAAAGGTTATGCCTGAGATTTAAGTGTTAAAGTTTGGGGAAAAGCAACAAAATACGAGATAAAACCTTGCCGAAGAAAATTAGATCGTTTCCAAGGTTCCAGCTATGCCGTAATTTGCGTAATAAGCAAGGCGTTATCAAATTTTGCAAATTTAGAAAGAATCCCAAACGACCAAGAACAATTGAGCAGACGGCGTCTGTCCTACGTTATTACTAAAACAAACCAGTGTTAATTGTTGCCAAGCGCGAAAATTTGAATAATTACCTGATGTTTTCTCATAGTTTCACAAGTTTAAACGTTCAAAGTATCGCTGTTGCACTGGGCGAACAGTTTGTGTAATGTGACAGATTGTGAATATTTGGACTGACGTCGCGTATTTGAACTACTGATTTGGAATTGCTGGCTATAGCAAAATTCAGATCAAAAATATAGTCAACTTCGGAACCTAACCTGAGAAAGAGCTTATGTTTTCCAATTGAGCTACCGTAATAGATAATTGCAATTGAATAAAATAGAAAGAGGAGCATGCAACTATTTATTTGAGTAATTGAGTGTTACATATCAATTTTAACCAGCCTAAATTTACTCACAGATAAAAGCTTTGAGGATGGCATAAAATATTAACCTATTAAATATTACAATTATTGGCATCGGAAACGTATAGTCAAAACAAATCATTATAATATATCCATGAATATGTTTGGGCACAGTCTTACAATTCTGACTTATAAAGTTAATGTTCCTGACACTACATGGCTTTATTATTTTTTGGTACACCTATGAATGCTCATCTTAGCCAGTCAGTTGGTATCTTCTCTGTTAGATAAGGTTGGACAGATCTATCACGTCTTCCTTAAACAAAATTGGGGTGAAGGTGGATTACCGCTTATTTCTTATTAGTAAGGGTTTTTTCTATCTTCTCTTTTATTATAGTTGAACGTGTGATTGATTCTGGTAATGTGTATTCGTTTCATATCGTCAGTTTTCCTTTCTGTAAATGCTGGTCGTTTCTCTGACTTTTATGCAAGTCGTGTTTGCCCCAGGTCGCGTTTTTAAATTGCATACATAGGATATTACTATGTTTTATATTACTTGATTTGTTTATAATAATTTTAAATAAATGACTTTAATAATCTTCAAGGGTCCCATATGGGTAGGCTACCTACATCCTACCAAGTATTAAATTGATTTGTATTAATTTTTGGAATACATTTTCTATCAACTTGATTATCGTGGTATTATTTTTAATAATTTAATTGGACACGCTTTGTATACTGCTGATTTAACTACTAGTGTCACTACAATACTGGATATAATTTAACTAACGGAAACCAAAAACAAATATGGCGATTCAACCTCATAGTTTCGCAAAAAAAAATCGTTATTGTTCGACAAACAGCAGTGACTACGTAATTAAACCCTTGCCTAGATGATAACAATTGCAGTAAGTAAATGCACTTTACAAACAAAAAATACTCAAAGGACGCGTCTGCCGAAACTGCACAAAAAACCGACATTACTAAATTCAATCTTTTTAGGATAAACTTTGCTAATCTTTATGTTGACTTTTCAATGGAAACTAGGGCTTAACTCGAGTGCCTAGCAAGTCACACGATGCCCGGTCCTCTCTTCCTCCATTGGCGTGCCGACACAAGCCACTAAACGCTCTGCAGAACGACTCTTGTAGCTCGATCGCTACGAAAAACGCCCCCAATTCAGCTGTCGCTTCGCTCCTAGGGCTCCAACTGCTTTCCACGAACGTCGCTGCCTACCTCTAGCTTACAGGACTTCCAATTATACTGCTCGAAGCTCGTGTCACAATCTCGGAAAAACCACCCAAACTTGATGCACAAATTAAACACTTTTTTCAAACTTCTGCGGAGGTGCTACAAATTACTGCGGCCTACTACAGTGTACCCAAATAATATCGAATTAGTTTAAAACACACTGAATTGGGGATGAGTATTTATTCACGTATAATACATAATAATTATTTATTGGGAAAGCCAAATTTAACACCATTGCACAGCATGGCTACTTTTCGACAATTGTTTGTCTATGATCAAGGCTAACACTATTTTTAATATTGTTTTACAGATTATTAACTAGGCCAATGAAAAATTATGCCATTTACAATAATTAAACCAGCACATTGCTCTAACATTTTATAAAATATTATTTGATATGCTTGAAATATTATTAATTGCTATTATAATCATAAAGGCTTAAAATGTGTTTATAGCAATATACATCTAAAAGTCGAGCAGTTCTTTGAAGAACCGCTAAAGTTTTATCCACCAATTGCCAATTTTAGTACTAGAAAAATTGAAGAATAAAAACCTTCGTAGCCGACGTAACGATTCCAGCAAACAGTGAAGATGCAACAAATGTTTTTAGAAAGTACAAGGCTACTTAGTTGTTGTAGAAGGTTTGTTTAATCAATTCAAGGAGGATACAAGATCAAAGAAACCCAGGCATTCTTTGTACATTTAATCATAAGACGATATCGACAGCGTTGCAATACCACAGTCCCAGGAAGCTAAATACTCATGTGGATAGCAAGTTAGCATGAAAATTGCACATAACGAAAAAGAAGAAAGAAGCTCCTAATACGACAGTGTTATCAAACCGATTTAAATATTTGGCCTACAGCTTCGGGGGGTTCCAACATCTCTAATCTATGTATCATCCAAAATGTTGTAGGTTAAAGTTTTACAGATAGTAATTAATACATTTCGGTAGATAACCAACCAGAATCTGCGCGCAGATCTCTAAATAACTTTTGTCAAGAACGAAGCTATGCAAACCCGTAACACATCTCAATACAGCTGCAAAATACATGAAATCACCTCTTAAGGCTTGAATATAATGTATGAGTTTTATTGTAATACTTATGTGTTATTATTATTCGAAATGATGCTTTCCAGTCAATAAGACGACGCATTGTTTTAATAAACAATTTCTGAAATTCCCCGCAGTTATGACTTTTTGCAATATTTTAGTCTTTCTCATAACCTTATTTTAATTAAAAGCACATTCACCATGAAATTGGCATAATTTATCGTGTGTTTTATTATTTAACTGTAATATCCACACTGTTTACATTTTGTCTACGTAGACTTTACATAATTACGAATATTTTGCTTAGTAAATAATACAATGCGGGAACTAGATTTCTCAGTAGTCGAAACTGCTGAAACCTTCGTTGGCTTACACTTGCATAAAGAGCACGCTCACGAAAACAGCATTATTACTTAGACTTGTCACTGTGGCAATAACAAGGGAAAAAGGAAAACGTGCTGCTGGTATTCGCAAATGTTCAAAACAGTGCTTAGTTTAAAATGAAAAAATGTTTATTCAACGAAGTAGTGCAAGGAAAGATAGTTTCCCATAAACCAAACACTTTCTTGTTTAATGAAAAATGTGTTACAATAATTTTGAGTAAAAAGAAAGTTAATTAAAGTGCTTATGATTTAACGTGACACTCTCCGCAGAATTATGGTGAGGTACGACGCAAAAAAACGTGAGAAAAGCTAATAACCGCTCAAGAAAACAAGTTAAGTGCTTCATTACACGAAGAAAACATTGAATGATTTAGTTCCAAATTGCCAAAATATAAACGAATACAAAAAGTCCAATGAGAAAATAGTATACGGGGTTTTAGGCAAGTAGAATTAAAAGCGCTCGGAATCGAATACGCAAAGCATAATAGGGGCTCCAGTTGAAATATTCAAAAAATATTAAATGCAATGGCCCGCCCATTCCGGTCATTACAAGGCCTTGTCAAAGAAACACAATCATAAAAAACGATACAGTTCTAATATCAAAATAAAGGGGAAATCCTAGACGACAAACCGCTATGTTTTAACCGCCAAATAAGGCGCGTATTAGTTAAATTTAAACTGTTAATTATTTTGATAAATAAAGAATACAGTATAAATTTCTAAAATAAAATTGGAGAAGTGATTGCTTGCTAATTATAAATTACCGTAACCTCCATTAATAGTGTAGTTCAACACATTGCATGATTCCTATTGAAGTAGAGTGCTAGAGCGGTAACTGCTGTTTGAGGTACTCAAAAAAGTACAATATACTATCTTTGGCCAGAACAGATCCGGTTCTATCAAGTGGTAGTGTTTTTCCCAGCGTGCGATGTGACGTCGATCAGATAAGAGGCAACAAGAACGGCTCACTTAACATCGGAGGTCACTTGAAGATGATTGAAGATTACGTGAAGAATATTGAGTCACTTAAAGAATTGAAATAAATGAAGTAAAACGTCATCCCACGCGAAAGTAGGGCGATAAACGATCCCGTACTGAGATTTGATGCCACCAAGAAGTTAGTTACCTCTGAAATATCGTCAGATCGTGGATCAATCAGATAGAGTACCGCAATTCACAAAACTATTATACCAAATCTGCATCTAATTTCTCACGATTGTAGAAGATAAAACCAGTTTCTAGGCGTGCAACAAAAAAATGCGTCTTGCGGGAAGTGAACTGACGATTAATATCTTCCAAAATATGGAACAGGAAATAGCCTCATCCTGAAGTTATCCTGTACGATTTCAAAGCGAAGGAAAATACTAATGGCAAAAAAAATACCAAAACTATATAAACAATCCACAGACATAAGGATTTCAAAAATTCACAAAATTGAAGCAGATAAAGCATAATAATTCTGAAATAAAACTAGAGAAAGATATGTTGCCACGTTAAAAAAGCTGTCGCCATCAACGAAAATATAATCGTGCAGAAATTATAAAATTAACTTACATCAAGGACTAAAAGATTCACCGAACGTCTTTTTACCATATTTAAAAAAAATTGTACATTTATGCTAGTAGTTAGACAAAGATAAATGCGAAAGGATGTTAACACTATTTCAAAAATAACCAGCCACAAAAAAATCTTCTCTTGTCTGGCTGCATTAACAACCTGATCTAGCAGAGTAAGCACATTGACTACCAAGTAGAATAAAAACTATGGAACTGTCATAAGCGACCCAAGCAGAGAATGGCACTAGCAAAAAAGTGGTTATAATGCAAAAAATAAGAAAATTTATAAGAAAATAAAGCCAGATTTAACGTGACACGATGTTACCAGCAAACAGGGTCAGATCGAACGTATAGACCAATCGATGCGAAGATGAGGACGAAAAGGGGAAGTGCTTGTATCGAAAACGACTAACTTTAGAATAGGAAATACCTTGCGAAATAAACCTATAATAAAAAAAACAAAACGTAGAAAGAAAGACCGTAAGAGCATTAGGACACCTAATTTTAATCTAGAAATATAAAGAGGAAGAACAATGTAACCGAAGGCAAGTGTAACTTTGTTAGGCAACGGATGAACGGACAAGATTATAAGATGGATACATATATAAGCAACAATAATATGTGTGCAAATACTCAAGGAAGTGAACAGATAACATGAAATAGATTGGTTTTTCTCTCACTCCGTCCATACATGTCTTCGTCTGGGTCTACCTTTAGTGTCTTCTTTAAGTTTCCTTCAATTACAGTTTTTGATGTACCTATGTCCTATCTTCATAGCTCTTCTTTGGTTACGTTTTTATTACCCTGATTCCTTTCTTTCTATATAGTATTTTTTAATTGGCTAAGGCGGCTACAGCGACGGCGACATCAGGTTAGATTTCGTGCCCAAGGGCGAAGTGCAGAGGCCGCGAAGCGACCATAACGCGATGGGAAGCAAAGTGGAGAACGTTGACGAATCTTGAGGTTGTGACCGTCCATGAAAGCTTCCGCTCGGCGCAGTGGTGCGTATTGGAAAGGCCGATGACGACCTATGCGACTGAGGTGAGGGTTCGGACACCGAAAAACACGCGTTGTTCTACTATCCACTGGAGGGTCATTATAAAGGTCTGGCTGAAAAATGCTGGATGGCAGCGGAGTTGAGGTGGCCGAAAGATTTGGAGAATGTCAGTACATCGATGTGCCTGCGGTGAAAACTAACTTATCGTGCATGTCTTTATGCCGCCAATAATCTGTATACTAATAATTCAATAATTCAAAAAATGTAAATAGCAGCGTTCCTTACTGTTTAATTTAAAAAAGTAAGCTAGACGAAAAAGTGTAAAAATTATTATCCCTCGATATTTGGAAACACGTGAGACTGCTAGGCCAAGAACAAAAAACAATGCAATCAGACTAGTAATAAAGATTAACTTTTATGGTTTTATCTGTGACTGTTGGCACCTTTGGTAAAATAAAATGTTCCGGCAGCAGGCGTTCAATGTGCTTCCAACTTAATTAAAAGTGCCGATCTTCCTGTTATCGCGCTACACCATATAACGCGTAAGATAAAAATTCATATCTGCTTTCAACAACACGTTTTTATCTCCGAGCCAGGTGATCTTGCTTTTACAGCTGCCGTAAACTTTTAAAGGGGCACTGAATTCCAGGTCTTTCTAATCGGTGCCTTGACAGAAGGCCACAAGAATCGATTTCATATCCAGCTCGGATGTATTTGTTGTGTACTTTCAAAAAGGTGTTACTTAACATTAAAAGAATACCTTATCGGGAACCTCCATTCCTGTACTTACGTCAAAAATGCACCAGGGCGCTGTAAATCTTCCAACCGTTTTAAAAGGAGTTAATAATATTGGTTTTAAACTATGTTAAAAACTACATTAGCGTAGAAAATTATTATTATTACTATTTTAATGTGAGTCTTATATTTTCAAAAGCTTTAACATTTCTCTACAGTGTGCCATTTCAAAGACATCTGGAAGAGTTTTAAAACTGTCTTTAACAAAAGGAACCAACATTTTGAAGTACAATGTTTAACGTCAATGGTTCATCTTCACATGTTGAAATTCTATCCTGTAGGATATACGAAGGAATAGCTAAATCTATGATAACTACTGTTTGATAATTTTACTGATATAAAACATGCTCCACAATCCCTTTTCCTAAAACCCTTGGGGTCAGTTGTGTTTCGCAATTCAGAATTTTTCAGATTTTAGAGTAAAGGCGGCGCTGCCGGTATGGTCTAGAACAGCACTCTATACATTAATACTTCCATCCATCCAATGGCGTTACAGCCCAATTCGCGCCTTGACCTCTCTATCTTCAACTTCCAACTTTCCCAATCACCAGCTGCTGCTTTCCAATTGTGTTCTTGAGTCGCTTCGTATCTTGTCTTTCCAGCGTGTTCCTGGTCTTCCTACCGGTCTTTTACCTTCCATCTTTTTCTCCACTTCTTTCTTTGCAATTCTTGTCATATTCATTCGCTGTAAGTGTCCCGCCCATTTCAGTGTCTGTAATTTTATGTAGTTGGAATCATCAGAATGTGCATTGAATAATAAAGTTGATATAACCCATAGTTATATCTACTTTGTCATTGACCATTGTTGTTAACTAGTCTATATTGAGAAAGTTATGTTCTTTTAATTTACTACTTAATTAAATAAATTATTAAGAACCACCTCGCAAATATTTTATTTACCCTATAAAATTCTAAGTCGATTAAAAGGAGTTGTAATTTACTAACTTGTTGAAATAAATGGTCATATGCCCTGTTGATATTTTATTTATCTGCAAGTATTAACTATTATTATGGATAGCTCAAATTTCGGTAAAACATTTACCCTTTCTCTCGGTTAGGTTCAATTGGACTGAATGTATAATTCTTAATTTAACTTAATACGGTTCTGTACTTTGTCTTCGTACTACTGCGCACAAGCAAATACTCGAAAGTAGGTCATACATTAAATTAAAATGGCAGGATTAATTTTACAGCGATGAATATGGCTTGTCTTGCCTTGGGTAAGACTCGTGGTGCTCACTTAGCTAAATTTTAGGGGTAGACAGTACTTGTTGTTGCCGAACTTATATCGGGACTCGAAGGCGACGCTGGTCAGGTAGTCGGACTGCTATGGACCTGATGCTGCTGCAACTCCTCGGGCACGTCTTCACGTAGCTGCTTGCTGTTCTGGAGTCTTCCCCTCTAGGTTGTCTCGACACATAGGCCTCCACGCAGAGATCGTAACGGGCTGCTTCCGAAGTTAGGTATGGTCACTCGGACTCGGAGAACTTTACACCTTTGGGTGTTGGATTTCGATGCAAATAACACCACACGACCACAAAATTGCACTGAATTGACTGGTATAATTTTTATTGTTAAAATAATTTGTTTATTATATAAAAATTTGTTTTATTCAGGAGTACATTTTACAACATGTCAATTCTTACATTAATTCAATTGTTCTCTTTAATATCCGCTATAAACAACTGCTAGTTTTAATCTTAAATAAAAACGGACGTGAATCAAGTTCAAAATGCTTACTTATAAATCTAACTTTGATTAGAAACTACAACTTATGTACCAATTCTTATTTTAATATTATAATCCACATTTATAATTAGTTAATCAGGTCTTTGCGTCCCTGCAGGTTTGTTAATTTGCTTTAAACTGTTCACATAAGTCACTGCACTGATTAATTTTATGAGAGAGAGTACTTCCTTCACCAAGACGTCCCATGATTTCACCTGTCTGTTTTTCCATACAATTTTTAGTTTATTTGCTGTGTCCTTTTCTTCATTTTTTTATAACCCTGGCTTTTTGATTCTTACAATTTTCCATAAAATGCCTTAATTTAACTCTACTCAGCTGCTCGTTGCAACGTTTATTAGCTTATCTAGCTTTTCCTACCTTTCTTTTAAAACAAATATTTCACTGTTTAACTTTCCTTGAATTTTTCGCTTCAATTTATTGCCTTTGCAAACCATTTTGTAATTAATAGTTGGGCCATTACTTTGCACAAACCTCTTCTTTTAAATTTTATTTTACATTCAACTTAGATCCCTGTGAGAATTGACCTTTGCTTAAACCGTTATTTAATTAATTATACTACTATTAATTGGCATCTCTGTGCCAATGCATTCAATCTATTAAATTCAAAGTTTAGCCTCGCAGTTATATAAAATACCTCACCTTGAGCTTTATTGAAATGTCCATTAGTTTGGCAATGCTATCAGAGTTGAGTTTGTAGGGCTTAATACCATCGCAATATATCCTACGCAATAGTTTTATTTCATATGCGTTAAAGGTGTTTTCTGCTTTTGGCGATAGGTCCACGTCCCGCTTCCATAGCAAAGTAATGGTCTTATTATGGTTTTATATAATTTTAATTTTGTGTTTTTGTGAACATTTCTCGATTTCATTACATGTGATAGAATGAAGTATACTTTCTTCTCAGTACATGCTCTAGTACCAGGTTGAACAAAATGAGGGCAAATCCATCGCTTTGTTTTAGTTCGTAGTTCGCTTCAAACGCTTCACTTAAATTTCCTTGTATCTTTTGACTAGACTTTGGGTGTTGTTTATTGTTAGTCGTGTTAGTCTGACTAGTTTAGTTGGCACATTGAAATCTAACATTATGGTATATACGACTTGCTTCAAGTCTACGTATAGTTGGTATGCGTCAATATCAAACTGTCAGCATTTCTCTAGCACTTGTTTCACAGCAATTTGGTCTGCGGTTGATCTACTAGGTCTAAAACCTGCTTGATCTTTCCCTATTATGCTTTCTTATATTGGTTGTACTTTAGTTGGTAAAAGTCTTGCATGCTGTGAGATATTTCTCTGAAATGTCCACACTTCGTGTACCTTCCTTTTTATCATTGGCATTGTTTCTGTAGACCATACTTCGCGAATGATGTTTGTTAGGGCGGTTATGAGGTGAGGCCTACCAACAAATAGTTCTACTGGAATTGTATCCACTCCTGGTGCTTTGTTACTAAATGGTGAGGTTACTGCCCTCAATACTTCCTCTCGGATTGGCCTGTAAGATTATTCTTCAGGTGTTACTATTTCTTTCAGTCTTTTGTCACTGATTGTCGGGCTTTGTTTTTGTTTTGGGTTTAACAGTTCTTCAAAGTATTTTATCCACCTTTTTCCAATTTTACGTTTCTGGCCGGTAATCTGTTCTTATTTATTTCTGCATAGGCTAATACTGTGTTTTAAAGATATTAACTTGTCTGTGAGCTTTTCTAGTGCTGTTGTATCGTTTCGCTCCGATTTTAATCTAACATTATAGGCATTTAACACGTTGAGTGGTGTGACGTGTGTGCCTCATCTGTTTGGAACCTTCGTGTGGTGAGGTACACCGTTTGTGCCGTACTCAGAACTTGGCTGTTGAAAGCTGTGGTCTCACGTTCGTGCCACAACTGCCATATCTACGAATGGAATTTCATTTAGGTTGGCTTGTAGGACCAAAATATGATTTTGGGCGGTGAATTTTCTTTGTTTTTGAATGAAACACAATAAAAACTGTATAAAAAGCTCAAATTTGTAAGAATACCTATATTTATTCACTGAGACATCACACAGTAAGAACTAAACTAATGTTACATTATACGTAAATAACAAATAAATGTTATATTATAAACTGAATAGCAAAATGAATGTTACATTATAAACTAAATGGCAAAATAAATGTTTTATTACATATGAACTAAATACGTATTATATTTTACATGAAAATAAAAATAAAAGTGCATTCTAATCTTTCAGTATGTTTTATGTTTAGCAGAAAAGCAATTTATGGCGTTTTATTTTGGGCAACCTTTCGACCCATTTCCTCTGCAACATTTTGATAACATACTACACAACGAAGCCGTCTACCTTTGTCCTTCAGTTCACGAGTTTGTTCATCTGTAGGTGTTGGCTAAATTACTAAGTTTGATGAATTCTTGGACAATATTACTTCAAGTACTTCTGTTTTGAAAGTGGTTATGGATATTTTTCTTTTAGTTATTTGCGAATAAAGAATGTGGGCATTCATAAGTGCAGTTCCCAGAAGTATCTCAACAGTTAACTTGCTATACCATTTTACACCTCTTCGTAGTGTAGTGTTGTAAGCTTTTTGCTAGTCCGATAAATCAATAAAAGCTTTACAGTTATTGTAATCTATAATCGCCTGTGATTTTTGTTTCTCTCCACTTCGAGTTTTCACTGTTTTCATTTTATCTAGATGTTTGGTACTAAGTATCAATACATCTCGCGTATCTCTCCATTTCATAATCACTATCCCTGGATCACGTATTCTCGCAATAACTTTACCAGTCTGCATTTTTTTCTGTACCACATCTTTGCTGTTGAACCTTCTATTTGCTCTCGGAGTTCCAACGAGATGAGTTTGCCTTTCTAATAACTCTCTAGCCAGTGAGATGCTAGTATATTAGTTATCTACATACAACGTCCTTCCTTGGTCTAGAAGTGAATCCATAAGTTTTATTACTACTTTTTAGGGAACTGACAAGGATTTATCAAGAGACATCTTTTCACAATATACCTCCAAATCGTAAGTATATCCTCCCCGTATGTACAGTTTGAATAATTTTATTTTAAATTTGTGCCTTTTGTTTCGAAGATATTGCCTGAAAAGCAGTCTTCCTCGGAAGAGCACGAGGGTTTCGTCTATACACAAGTCGCTTTCGGGAATTATTACAGCTTGAAATCGCTCCTTCATCATGTTCAGCAGAGGCGATAGTTTCACATTCTGTCTGGTGATGGTAATTTTTCTTCATTGTCACTAAAATGCAATGTACGCAATAGTAACTGGAATCTATTTCTTGACATGTATTTGCTGATGTTATTGGTGTAAATAGCAGACTTTGACCAATACACAGCTAGTGTAGGAAGTCTGACTAAACACATCCATAATGTTATTCCTAGGAATAGTTCCATTTCATTTGAGTTACCATCTTTCCATCCATGAATGCGAGATCTTGGTTTAGTTGCACTTTTTTTTAATTGGCAGGCATATCTGTTCGTTTCAGTTACAATATGGATAATAATTTCGTCTGTTACCAGTAACTTAAAAATATGATAAGGCTCCACGTTTAGGTAATCTTCCACAATATAATCTTTTATTTCGGGATTGTTTACAGTAAACGCGAATCTCCTTAGTTAGAAATTGTCGTCAATTGTTCTTCAATCTGGATTATCTTGGCTCACAACAGCCATATTATCATCAGCATCGTTGTCATCTTCATTATCTTCATCCACATACTGAAGTACTACGGTTGCTATTGTCTCTGCTACAGTGTCTGGTATTTGATTTTGAGACGCTACTAGAAATGTATATTGCTATATTTCGAAAAAAATAAGTTAAGATTGTTTACGTTGTTTATGATGCGGTTACGTTTTTGCCAGTATCATTATTATCTTCTTCATTATTACATTCAGGAAAACTTGCAACTGCAACTGTTGTAGCACGAGTTCTATTTCGGCCTGCTAAAAAGTTATCATAAAACACTTTTACACAAATAATGATTTCTAATTCTACCTGCAGATGTGGATGCACCAGCCACATGCTCCTTTTGTCTCTTTACAGGCGGTTCGTCATCGCTATCTCGATCCAGAAAATCTTTGGAACAGCTGGGCTCGTATTCATCAGAAGAATCGTCGTTAGGAAATGGTTCTTCATCTGACAATATCTCTTCCCACAACTTTTGCAAACCCTCCTGCTCTTTTTAGTAATTAGACATAATTACACCCTAGAACCAACCTGAGCCGATGCACGATGCACACTAACGTAGATGAAGAATTTAAGTGTGGTAGCTGCGCAATTTTATGCAAGTCTGAACAGGAACATTGAGACACATTTTATGTACCTCATACCCCCTGTACCCCATATATTGTGCCATAAATAAAACGGCCATATTTTCAAAATTTTCAGAAAAAAAAGTCAGCTCGGCTAATACTTATAATAAACCATGTCATCAAAAAACAGAATCAGCACAAAAAAAAAACGTTTGGCCAATCGAGCTCTACTGTATACTTCATATGACGGCACTCAACGTTTAAAATTTCGCATTTTTCAACTTTATAAAAGTTACAGTCCGCTTGAGACTGCAAGTGCGCCGTTATGCGCGAATGAAACGAGGAAATGTCCGCTGCGTATATCCATTTTTGCTTTGGTGCAAGAGAGGGAGATCAACCACGTATAAAACCAAAATTGTTCCGCGACCTCGAGGAAATTAATCCGAGAATTATTCCAAGAAATTATCCCGATTCTCAGACCTGGCCCGCCGGCCTCAGCTGGCGAGAGCTCTGCTCTCGACCCAGTCGGAGCACCAGAATTATACCATAATTCTTCTAGAAAATTTAAATTCGGATTCCAGAACCATATCTCCGACCCGCTCCACTAAGTTTAAAATTTATTAATTTAAAACGGCGCATACCTGGGATTTAGGGGGCGTCAAGACTAGCCAGTTCATATCCACGAAACCTTCAATAATTTATTAATTTAAAACGGCGCATACCTAGGATTCAGGGCGCGTTCAGGCTAGCCAGTTCATATTCACGGAACCTTCATAATTTATTCATTTAAAACGGCGCTTACCTAGGGTTCAGGGCGTCCAAGCCAGTTCATATTCACGAAACCTCCATAAGTCCGTAATTTAACACAACGTATACCTGGAGACCAGGGCACGTTACCCCAGCCAATTTCAAGTCTGAAAATCTTCGTGGTTTGGCTGAGACGTAGCCCGAACTTTCCTGCATAACCTGCAATTTCACCAGATAAAAAATTAACCTACCCCGAGTGTTGTGTTTACACGACCTTGGCAAGCGCGGTTTATCTTTTATCAACCACAGGTAGCCTTTCATCACCCACTGTTATCACCAAGCCACATTTCGCGGTCGCGCACGGGAAAAACAAAAGAAAGTCCATTAAGGTGGTATTTGAAAAAGTATTTGCTTTCATTAAATAAAGTAACTGATAACATCTTGCCTTAATTACACTTTTTCTAACATTTGTTTACAACCACAAGTCTGCCAACGTCAGCCGAAATACCCTAAGCATGCCAGTGACCGCCGCCCAGTCTTGCACCAAACCCGTTTCCGTCAGTTGGGTGGTCTAACCGCAAGGCGGAAACAATTAAATATTCATTTTATACATATTATTCTAAATACTTTACATACTGTTTTATTTTTATTCTTAATACTTGAACTGTAAACAGTGATGAATAAATGTAATTTCTGTTATTTGGTATTCTTTTATTCCAATTTAAATCGAACTTGCACCCAGTAAGGCTAAATTAATTAATTCTGTTATTTTATAAATACTCCAGGTAGCACGGCACTGTTGTTCTTAAATTTCTCCTCAATTTATAGTAGTATTTTATTGATGGTGGCTCTTTGTTTCTCTCGTACTTGGTTTTTTCAGATCAAGTTGGTCTAGCTATACATGCGTTATATACCTTATTTCTTTCTTTAACTGCCTTTAAACATTCTTCATCGAACCAATCGTTGTGCTTACATTCTGTTTGTATCCTATTATGGTTCTCGCTGCTTTCTTTACTGCCGTTTTGAAGCTCTCCCAAACATCTTCTATTGTCCTATCTTTGTTTTTCTTTATTCCTGGTGCTTGATGCTGAACTAATATATCTACTATTTTATCCTTATATATTTGCAGGCTTTCATCTTCTTTTAGCGCTTCTAAATGAGGCTTTGCTGCAATTTTTCTACGTATTGATTTCCGGTTGCTGATACAATTTCTGAAAATGTCTTTTACTAGATTGTGATCAGTGTTTAGGTTGACCCTTTTTCTTTCTATAATAAGATGATTGACTTTGTTAAATGTTTTGCCATCTGGATATGCCTAGGTTCTTTTGTGGATGTCCCGATGCGGAAAGTATGTCGAGTTTATTGTCATATTTTTGCTTGATGCGAAATCTAGTAGCGGTCTTCCATTATAACTTGAGTCTTGATAGAGACAATGTTTTCCTATCGTTGAACTGTGCTGTTCTTCCTTTCCAAGTTTGGCATTTAACTCTTCATACAAGATTCGAATGTTATTTGTCAGAATCGCGTCATATGTTCTTTCTAGTACCTATGTGGTAAAATTCATCTTTGACATACTCTTCTTTATCTTCCATTTCTGCCTGGGCACTTATTACGGAGAGGTTAAAGAATTTCATTTTCAGGTACACTACGCATATTTTTTTATTGATGGGTTTCAAATCAATAAGCACTATTTACTATAAAACCTACGCCCAATACGTGGATTCCTTCTTGCTTCGCGCTGTGCAGGATAGTATGTGTTTTGCTGTCCGTTATGTCTTCCCCAAGCCACCTTGTTTCCTATATGGCGGTGACTTGGGGTTTGCGTTTTTTCAGAATTGGTAGTAGCTGTTTGATTGCTCTAGTTGTGTTATACAACCGCGCTGGTAGCCTAGTGGTCAGAGTAATCAAAGCGATCAGTGGTCCCGGGTTCAAACCTTGGGATAGGCACGAGTGTACGTAAAGAAGGCATACAAAAATGAGTCCTTCTCAGGACTAACTAAGAGTTCATTCACCTTGGACGGCAGTAGATCAAAAACTCTCAAAACGTTGTGTGATAAACACTCGAGGCAGTGGAAAAAGGCCGATAAAGCATCTCATCGTTTTCCATACATAACCTCCATATTTGTACTCTATGTTGCAATAAGAAATTGGAGCTTTTACAGTAAATATAGTTTTATTAAAAAAATAAAGTGACTGCTCATTTTGGGACACCTGTTACATAGAAAAATCTAAAACACCACAAGCTATTTTTCAAAAAAGGTTCTACCGATTTTGATCTTTTTCACAGACGACATTGCCCACTTACCCATAGTCAGTATTTACCCAAAAATTCCAGGGAGGCAGATGTCGGAGGGGGGGGGGGGGTTAAATTTATTTCGTGCTTAGCTTATGGGGAATTAAAGTTGGAGTTGCGCGAGGTCTACTGAACGTAGAAATACTAGTATAAATATTTTAATAATACCTCCGAGATGAGATAATTGTTTATCTCATCTCCAAATTCTAGATCGAGTTTCCAGACGAAATTAACCAAATTCTCGAATTTTATTTC
This sequence comes from Agriotes lineatus, assembly GCA_940337035.1. Classification (NCBI taxonomy): domain Eukaryota; kingdom Metazoa; phylum Arthropoda; class Insecta; order Coleoptera; family Elateridae; genus Agriotes; species Agriotes lineatus. Next base: position 84,709,280 of record OW679201.1, on the reverse strand, counting down.
CAGCAATTCGATTTCTCGTCGCGTTAGTATTTCAGTAGTAATTTTACAACTCGCGTAGAATTTATTCCTCTTCTTTAAACACATTTAAGCATAAAAACCTCACGGTTAGCAAAGTCGTATTAGGAAACCGCAGTGGTGCTAAATTTTTCTTCGTGGGAATTGACCCTATATATTATGGTCTAGAACTAAAGGCTTTACCTCCATTGACTTGTCATTTTAAGTACAGTTCCATACATACTATCCAAGGAATCCCAGAACAAAAATACATATAGCGTTTAATTATATTACAGTTCGAAGTTCGAAATTCAGAATCAACGTTTTAGAATTTTGAATTCGAGAATTATTGTCGAGTTTGTCATCGACAATCAACTTTAGGGTAAAATTTCATCTCGTCTCATCTGGTGACACCATTAATAAATATAACGTCTCGAGAGGACCTTCCATTGCTAAAGCCACGATATTATTTGAGATTCTTAGATAATACCCTTCTAAAGACTCCTTGTCTTCGTAGAACACTTTCGTAAACTGATCAACTTATTCCTGCAGTTATCTTTAATTTTATACAATTTCATTAACATCCACGTTTTGTGGTTTTACAAACCACCACATTTGCTCTTTGGTCGAAGTCATGTTCTCTATTTCTGGAGATTATTCTTTGGTCATTTATGCGTTTTGTTTTAGTTATCACCTGCCCATCTTAAACAGACAAACAACGGAATACTTAGATATTTATCAGTTAGCGTTTGGTTTATCTATTACCAGGGCTTCCACTTACTCAGGGGCAGACTTCCCATCTGATTATATACTGCTGATAGCACCTATCAAAGTAGACTCACAAAAGGATCAATTTTAAAGTTTAAAATAGATTACGAAAAGCTGAAACGGGAAGATCTGAGAAATGCACTTGGAGAGAAAATCAACAATAAAATAGGTAGGTACAACGATAATGTCAAATGTAGAACAAGGGAAAAACTTACTCTGGTTATCGGAGAAGATGAAAGACTTCATGATTAACAGTGATCAAAATGAGCTAGGATTTAAAACAAAAGATCGACAACAGAAATGAATGACGGACGAACGTTGAAAATGAAAGTACCAAACGCATCAAACCAGTTATAGAGACATTCAAACTCTAAGAAGGAAGATAAGAGAGGAATAGCTTGAAATGATTAGATAAAAAATCTCGTCTTGGAGAAAATACCATTAACGAGATGGAAGCGAATAAAAATGTAACGGGGCCCCCAATTACAAAATAGGAAATCGAAAGATATAACTGTAGTTGTCCCTGGCAAAGTACAATTCTGAAGCTCCTCGACCACACAATTTTCAAAGGCATCTGTGACACTGGTTGTTATACTCCCTGTTTAAACTTGGTTTAAACACACATAAATTTTAATAACAAAATTTACGAAGTTCTAAATGTAATTCTGATTTCATAAACAAACAGTTTTAACCTCCAGTTTTACTTCATAATTTCGCAAGTTTAAAACAGGGTATTACGACCAAATTAAAGCCATATACGGCGAAGCAAAAAGTTACTTGCAGAGCTGTTCAAAATCAACGGAAATTTCCAACCCCTCCGTAAGCAGAACTCAAGAGGAAATGGTGGCCAACCCCGAGCAAAAGGTTCGTATCCGAAAACTGCAGATTCGGATTCAGAATTTTAAGCAAGCGATAGACGACGCCAAACTAACACAAGAATTAGGGAGGCCCGCCATCACGACAATGGAATTAAGAGAAAAATGGGATCGTGTGGTCGAGATGGACGAAGAAGTTATGTCGAACGACATAGCTTCAGAACAAATGCACTTCAGTCTGGAATATACTACGTTGGAAGACAGGTATAGAAATTTAATTATTTTATTGCAAGCGCCGACAAGGAACGAGCAAGCAGCAGCCATCTCGCTTCCTCAACTCAAAATTCCCATATACGAGGGAAATTATGAGGAATGGGCCACTTTCAAGGACCTGTTCACCAAATTAGTAGATGACAACCAGAATATGGACGATGTCATCAAGATGCAATAATTAAAGACGCATCTTAAGGGAGAGCCAAGCCGACTGATCCAGCATCTAGCTATTACCCAAGCAAACTACAACACCGCCTGGAATCTGCTGCAACAAAGGTATCAAAATAATCGCCTTATTCTAACTAAATTGATAGATACCATATTCGATCTGCCGGTCCTCTCCAAAGAGTCAGCCCAAGGGTTAAAAAGATTGCACGACTCCATCAAGGAATGTGTGGAGGCAATCAAAAATTTAGGCATCTCCACGGACAGTTGGGGTCCGTGGATTAACAGAGCTATCGCTCGAAAATGGGATCCTGAAACCAACAAATTATATGAACAGTCGCTTCATTGTCCAAATGAAGTCCAGGATCACCAAAATTTAATGGCTTTCCTGCAAGTGCGGTTCCAATCCCTAGAATCCATAGATGGAGCTCGAAAGCCCACGCAGGAAAGACCACAGAAGAATTACGCTGCCGCATCCCTAAATTGCAAGCTGTGCCATGGAGATCATTACATCGACAACTGTAGCCAATTCCAGAGGCTATCTACTCATGAAAAACTAGAAGCAGTAAAAACCAATCGATTGTGCTATCGATGCTTGCGGCACGATTCAAATATACCATGTCGTGCCTATTTTAATTGTAGGATCTGTCGCTTCCCGCATCATACACTGCTTCATAAGGCGCAGCCACCATCAAGGCCGCTCCCTGCCCAAAGGATGAGAACGTCAGCTCATGCAGCAGCTATGAAGACTTCCAACGCTTCAGAAAAGAAGCCGAAGTCGGACATCATCACCGCCAATTTAGGCGCACAGGAGAGCCAAGTTCTACTTGCCACAGCAATGGTTCAAGTAAAGGCAGCATCCGGGATGACTCATCTACTACGAGTATTAATAGATCCCGGGTCTCAGGGGTCATTTATCACGGAAGCATCAGCCGAATTATTGGGGTTACCCAGGACCAAGGTTCGAGCTGAAATCACAGCAATCGGGAATAGCGAGCCAAAAATTGCCAAATGGAAAATCCCAGGTTTGATCACACCTAGATTTTCAAGTAACTTTTCCCTGCCTGTCAATTTATTAATACTTCCTAAACTTACCAAAGCCATGCCTTCATCCCCCATCCCAAATATAAATATCAATTCCTGGAGCAATACCTTCATCGCCGATCCAACCTTCAACCGACCCGGTCCTATAGACAAAATATCAAACTGGGTTGGGTATTATCTGGAACCATTGGAAGACAGCATAACGACAGCATCAAAGTCAACAACATGGTTGCCAAAATTGGAGAAGAATATCAGTTGCAGAAATTCTGGGACACAGAAGAAGTACCCACACAAAGAACACTTTCCCCAAAATATCAGGTACGTGAAAAGAAATTCACAGAATCAGTACAGGAAAGACGGCAGAAAATCGAAGCTTCCGAAACTCTTAATCATGGAGGTCACTACATCAAAAGCTGTGGTCAGTTCCGAAGTTCACCTACCAATGACAAGCAAACAATCCAGCAGGTGAAGAAAATATTAACAACCGATCCTACAGCGGAAGAACGAGCAATCGCAGCTGCCAATATAAAGAATACGGAAGTTCAACATCCTGTTATGATCGAATGTGAAAAGATAGCATCTTCTCATCCACAAGAAAATCACCAAGTGCATGGAACCTCCGAAGTCCTCACTCACGAAATCCTCGTTCATGAAATCCGCATCCACGAAGTTCCCATTCAGGAAGTTCCCATTCACAAAGTCGATGGACAGAAAGGAAAGGAAATTGCAGGCCACGAAAAAATCGTTGGAACTCCTCCAGATGCTTCGCCAGCAGCTCCTAGCGATGGATGGAGCCAAGAAACTGCAGCAATAACTGCTGCTAACAACAACACATCCGAGCCCACTAAAAACTTGACACTCGGTAATGGACGGAGCCCAGAAGTTACAGCAATAACTGCAGAAAATGGAAAACCCTCCGACTCCATTAAAAACTTGACACCCGGTGGAAAGCGGCACCAAGACTTGTCGGCAGGGGATGCAGGAAAAGAAAAATCCGACACCAAACACTTCGCACCTAGCGACGGATGGAGTCAAGAGTTTGCAGCAGGAATTACAGTACACGAGAAACCCTCCGAGTTCACTAAAAACCTAGCACCTAGTGGAGGGTGGCAACAACAGCGGCAAGAATTGCAGTACACGAGCAACTCTCCGAGTTCATTAAAAACCTAGCACTTAGTGGAGGGTGGCAACAAGACACAGCGGCAAGAATTGCAGTACACGAGCAACCCTCCGAGTTTATTAAAAACCTAGCACATAGTGGAGGGTGGCACCTAGAAATGGCAGCAGCCAGGAATTCAGAAAATGAAAAATCCGAAACCAAATATTCTACGCCTAATGGAAGGTGGATTCAAGAACTAACAGCAACAAGTTCAGGAAACAATAAACACAATGCTAAGCACTTAGCCCCTCGTAGAAGATGGTATCAAGAAGACGGCTTATTAAAGTCTGCGAGGGACGTTACCGAAGACTCGCAATGTGGAATACCGATACGGCATTCTCTAAAACAGCTAACCTCGGCAAGAGTGATATTAATTATCGTATTCACTCATATAATGCTCGTCTCCAAAGGAAGAGGCAGCAGATGGACGTTGTCGGGATGTTCCAAACCAATTGGTAACCTCTTCAACGACACAATAACACAAAAGCTCCTTTACAGAAATAGCAAAGGAGCCAGTGTTGCAGCAACGGAACCACTTCGAGGATTTACAACCCTCTTGGTTGGACCTGCAACATCATCTGAAGGAAGTAGCATGGAGAGCCATCCGACATCGCTACTACCTATCCGGAGGAATAATCAACAGCGTCTAAAAGACGTAACATGGGAAACTATCCGCCACCACTCCTATTTATCCAGCGGGATCACCGGCAGCATATTGGGAGCCGCCGCTTTAATAAGAGCCTTCTACTACATTCGGAAAAGGATCAACCGAAGGAAACATCAATCCAAACAACGCCAGTCCGCCGTAGAAGAATATCCTCTAAAAACCCTTAATGTGGAAGAAACAATATAGTTTTTCCTTTTTCTTCAGCCTAAAATTGGCAATATGTTTAAACTTGGTTTAAGCACACATAAATTTTAATAACAAAATTTACGAAGCCAGTCAGAAGTTCTAAATGTAATTCTGATTTCATAAACAAACAGTTTTAACCTCCAGTTTTACTTCATAATTTCGCAAGTTTATACGTAATTTATATCTGTTTTAATCTTGAATTAAAACAGGCAAAATTCAGTTCCCATTTACGAAATCTTACACGAATAATGTTTCGCCAACATTAAGTGAAAATGCAACTCGGCGACCTAGAAAGCCAAGTTCAACGCTCAGCCTGCAAACCCATGCGGAAATATAAAAGCTTATCATGCTGAGTTGCGGTCTTTGCGGACCTTTAAACGCGTTCTATTACACTATTATGAACTTTGATATTGTTACTTCGTTAAGCATTTTAGTTTTGTATAAATACAAGTTTATTTTTATAATAAAAACAATCGGCATTTAATGTTTGATTCATTCACTACGTCGCCACTCCTATACCAAGCCATAATACTGTCGAGATGTGAGGCTGCATCTCAGGGTGGTCTTACTGTCGTCCCTTTAAGTGCCATTGACTAAGCTGGCTTAAAGCGTAAATGCAGTCTCATTTACGCGCTTAAAATTAGGGATAGAATCAGCGCAAAGTAACGGAATCCTGAAGCAGCCTCTCAGGCAATTCTGTTCACTCCCCAATGGATTTCACCAACATTTTTTCCTTTCCCAAAAACAGCAACGCAAGAAAATGCAAGAACCAAGGGCTGATTAGTCTAATAGGTCCTCATTTGAAGTTGAAAAGGTATAGTGAGTCACCCGAACTACGCTTCGGTTCGCTATTTCAAGAGGGATTCATTAATATAAATTTAAATAAAGTATGCTTCGGCCGGGAATCGAACCCGGGCCGCCAGCGTGTCAGGCAAGCACTCTACCGCAGGACCATCCTGGGTTGTTTGAATGATGCGCCGCTGTAACGATATATGAACATAGATATTCACCCGAGCATACGGTGACAGCAGCTGTCACACCGTAGCCCAAGGCGACAGGCGCTCCGCTGCTTAGAGAATTTGATTAAATTAAAACTTTTTCGTACTTTTTTTGTAAATAAAACCCGGCCTACGATCTAAGTCTAAAAATTAGAAAACTTTTAAGCCATCGTACAACTTAGTCGGTCCAGTATCTTCGGAGGAGATAGCGAGCGTACAAACATACAAAGAAAGAAAGTTAATAAATGCGGGATGTAAGAAATTCACTTCTCTAGGGAAGTAAGTACATTCTCATGGAAACCGTAACAAGTTTTGTAAATGTTTCCTACATCCCTCAAATCAGACAGTGCAAGGATCATCTGCAAGAAAGGTAGTGAAAAATAGTATATTACTTTACAAGGGATGTAGGTAAGATTTACACTACCGAGGACCGTTTGATGCCTGAGTGGGCAAAGCGAACGAGGGTAGCAAGGTTCCTGTGTAAAGTACATATTTTTTTCACTACCAATATTTCCTTTTGTAAAGTAAATGGTAGGTAATAACCAGGCGTAAAATTATGGCAGTTGCTAAATTATAGTAGCCTTATAGCGCTATGACGTTTTGTTTGACAGTTATAAACGCACTGGGAAAATTTCGTGGAAAAAATGGGTGAATGCGATTGCAAATGCTGTTTTGTGAGCTTTGTGCTTGTATTCTGATTAAAAATGTATAATAGTACGAACGACAATGGTTTTCTTCGTGTTAACCAAGTGGCAGATAAGGCATCTTATCAGTTGTAATACATGCGGGATGTAAGTAATTTACTTCTCTAGTGAAGTAAGTACATTGCCATGGAAACTGTAACAATTTTTGTAAATGTAGCCTACATCCCTCAAATTTGACAGTGTAAGGATCACTTACAATGAAGGTAGTTAAAAAACATATTTGTTTGTTATTTCTTAATTTGAAGTATGTTTACATCACAGTATTGCTTAGTTTGGCGATACAGCAACAATCACTTGCACATCAATTTAAGTAGCAAAATACTCTTTGTTATGTCAATTTTAAGTTTTTTTACTTGAGTTCTAGTTTTCAGACGGTGCGGTCACGCGTATCGTGCTCTCTTATCGCTACGATCTTTAATATCTAAGTTACATGGCTCTGAGCCGCAGACTTTCCTGTTTAATATTTTAAAACGTGCAATAAACAAAAACTCGAAATAAAAATTATATCACGCCGTTGCCCCTCGGGGCACCGTACGGCCAAATGACAACAACAAAACGTAAATCGGATGAATTAACACCGCCTATCGATGATATACAAAAAGGCATCAATGGTCACCAAAAACCCTTTTGGAACCAAATCGCTACTTTCCTCCCAGCCAGCCCGAATCCACGGAACCAAACAAGACAGCAGATAAAGACCAAAAACCGGACAAAAATCCAAAAATCCCACCAATTTTCCTCAATGGAACGCTGAATCACAAGGAAGTCATCTCAGACATGGAAACCCTAACAGTAGGTGAGTTCACCACTGTTTTCAATAATAATACACTTAGAATAAATGCGAGCAGCGAAACGGACTACAGAAACCTTACAAAGTATTATCGGGAGAACAACGTTGAGTTTTACACTAACCGAAATCAAAACACAAAGCCTCTCTCAGTAGTTATAAAGAATGTCCCACCTTCATTATCAGAAGCCGAAATACGGGCAGAACTAGATAAACATAAACTCTCAATAATTAAGTTATGCAGACTCTACAACAAAGACAAACTACCAATACCAGTGTGTGCGGTGGACCTCACTGCTAATGATCAAGCATCAGAAATATATAAAATAAATAACGAAAATCGTACAGGCCAAAGTAGATCTTTCGCAAATGTAACGAAAACAAATTTCTCTACAATCTAACATCAATCATCCAATCTTCACAACATTTACTTCTCAACAAACTCAGAAATTTTAAATCAAATCCTTTCAGCCATCCTCAACCTGATCCAACCTTATATTGAACAAATAAAAACCTTCATCATAACAAATCTTCTAACAATCTTCCGAAATGGCCCATGATCAAAAACTCTTCTATAATATCAAGTTCCTAAATTGGAATGCTAATGGTATCAAACCTCAACGCTTCTTACTGATAGCTTTTTTAGAAAGACACAAAGTGGACATTGCATGCATTACAGAAACACATCTTGCACCTAATGAACAAATTAAAATACCTGGATATAAAGTCTACCGAAATGACAGAAATTCGACCTTTGCAGCCGGAGGAGTAGCAATATTAGTAAAAAAAGAAAATAACCCACAATGAATTACCTAAATTAGAGTGCACAAATCTTGAAGCCGTGCAAATTCAAGTTACACTTGATAATGGGGGTTACGTTAATATAATAAGCGCATATAAACAGCCAAACAAGCAACTCCTGGAAGATGATCTGAAGCTAATTTTTAAATCTTCTAAACCAACCCTTCTAATTGGGGATCTGAATAGTAAGCATACCACTTGGGGCTGCAGAGCCACAAATCCAGCAGGAACAAAACTACTCAAAATGTCAGCAGATCATTCTTTTGAAATTCAAGCACCTCCTGAGTATACCTACTTCCCATACAGGAGTGATTACAAACCGGATATACTGGACATAGTGATCCAAAAAAATTTTAGTAAACAAATTAATCAAATAGTAATTATTGAACTAGATTCAGATCACATACCAGTCATCACATTTGAAGCTGTACCAAATAAATATCAATCACAACCTAAATTGGCAAATGGTACAACAGATTGAAACAAATTTGAAGATTCTTGTAATAAAAATCTCACAACTCATGTCCCTCTAAACACCACAAAAGATATAAACAACAGAATTCAGGAAATCACGGTAGCCATAGAAAAGAGTATACAGCACGCGACAAAGGCAAGAAAGGATAAAAGACCAAGAAATCACTACCTACCGCCAAATTACATACTTAATCTAATAAAAGGAAAAAGTATAGCACGGAGAGTGTGGCAAAAAACACGAAATCGCGCAACCAAAACCTTGGTGAACAACCTGTCCCCATAAAATTAAAAGAAAACTGGATGGTGCTCGAGTGAAATCGTATCAGCACTTCATTAGTATTCTAGAACCAGGAGATCCAGGAATGTGGAAAACGACCCTTAAAATTCTACAAACGCCGCAAGAACTTCCCACAATTACAACTGAAAATGAAACACTAGTGACAGATGAAGAAAGATGTGCAGCCTTCTCTAATCATCTACAATCCACATTTACTCCTCTAAACTGCAACACACCCACGTTTGCTAACCAAATAATTAATTTTACTGAAACTCATACTCCAATCCCAAATACCGATATCAAACCTACCAGTCCTGATAAGCTATCTCAAATAATCAAAACCCTTACAACAAATAAGTCTCCAGGTCCAGATCAAATAACAAATTTCATGCTCAAGCACTTATCACAAAAATACCTGGCATACCTTGCAAGTCTCTTTAATGCATGCCTGCGGCTAGGATTTTTTTTCGCTTCGGTGGAAATATGCACACGTATTGATGTTTTATAAACCAGGAAAGAACAAAAATAATATCTTGAGTTACAGACCTATTAGTCTCCTGCCAACAATGTCAAAACTGCTAGAAAAAGTAATATGGACGAGACTAAATGAGCAAATTATAAACAAAAACGTCATACCAGCTTTCCAATTTGGATTCAGACGGGGTCATTCAACTTGTCACCAACTCCAAAGATTGACAGATATAATTGAGGAAGGGTTTGAGCAAAAGAAATACACAACCGTGATTTTCTTGGATATTTCACAAGCGTTCGACCGAGTGTGGTACCATGGTCTCAGATATAAGATTATACGCCTAACCATACCTGAGTATCTTAAAGCCATATTGTTCTCCTTTCTTGATGATCGCACATATTCCGTAAGAATTCATAGTACCCTTTCTGAAACAAAGATAATTCGAGCGGGAGTGCCACAAGGAAGCGTTCTTGGGCCCATCTTGTTTAACATCTATATGCACGATATCCCACAAACCAAAGAAAACGTAGCGATGTATGCAGATGGTACGGATCTTTTAACACAAAATGAAAATTTACTTCAAGGAATAGTCTCCCTTCAGATAGCCACTAATACAATCTGCAAATGGATTACTCAATGGAACCTGAAAGTAAACCACACCAAGTGCGTAGCGAAGATATTCGCCCTAAGAAGAATACACGACCCTCCATTGATGACTGTAAATGAAACTTCCATACAATGGAATACAAATGAAGAAGCTGCAAAATATCTTGGCGTTCACCTAGACACTAGACTATCCTGGAAATATCATATTCTACAAAAATTAAACCAGGGATATGCCCGATTAAAACAGCTATATCCAATAATACACAAAAAAGCTGCCCCAAAAACGGATTGCACCCTACTAATGTATAAATCTTTAATCAGGCCATTGGTGTTGTATGCAAGTCAGATTTGGGGAAACTCGGCAAAGACAAACCTCAACAAAATTCAAGTTCTCCAGAACAAGATGCTTAGGATAGCTGTAGATGCCCCCTGGTTTATTTCCAACAACCAACTTCATCGTGAGCTGGGAATAGAATCGATTCAGCAGTACATCAGAAAAGTCACTACCAAGTTCCATGCCAACATACACAACTGCCGCAGCGCTGGTCTGTATCAACTTGGACGTAAAAATATTCACGAGAGGTTGAAACGACGCCTACCACAGGATATGTACTTATCAGAGGGTGACAGTAAAAGTAATTAGAACTTAAATACTTTAATAACCCAAACGCATCCCCAAGAGGTGACGAAGTACCCTCGACGTTATTCATTACTCATGTATTATAATCCTGCCATTCATAACAATTGTATTTGTTGAACTGGCCTAACTAAGTAATACATTTTTTAAAATTTTTACTGCTTTTGTAGTAAACGTTTCTGTGCTAGCGTTTTGTCCAATTCGCCCCTGCATATTCTCGCAATTGTAAGCTTGTTTTAGCGTGCAGCTGAATAGCTTTTGTCTAGACGGTAAACGTGTGCGCATTTCTTGTGTTTTTTACAATTAACGTCTGCATACTTTTGCGGGGAATTACTTTTTTCTGCCATTACACCCTGTCCGAGAGGAAAGCATCGTGTACGGAGGAGGTTTCTTGTGTCGGAAAGAAGATTGCCGCGGATGGCATCACTGTTACGATTCGCAACTATGATATTTTGCAAGCATAACATTACTGGCCTCAGAAGAACTCGCTTCCTCTTGGATTTATTAAGTCGTGCTTAAAATTTTAGGTTTCCAGGTTTTTATACCGTATCGTTTTTCTTACCGCCGCGCCGGCTCCAAATATCGATTTTATATCGGATCAGAATACTACACGTCTGCGATGTCCATCCATCGGGTTGATACATTTTACAGCCGCTAGCCGCTTCTTGTTGCATTTTCTGCCCCAGGTGTCCTTTCGTCACTTGCGATCTTTTCTCGTTGGCCTGGCCACGATGCTCTCTTATCTATTGTTCTACATGTACCGTACTTCAGATAAACAACCTGCTGAAAACCTCTTTCTCTCCTTTTTTCTCTTTTGATGTGGTCGCATACGTATATTTAGATTATCTTCAAAGTGTTTGTGTATTAGTGTATTTACGACCTAGTAACCCCTTCAGGAAATTTCTTCTAAGTTGTCCTTTGCGTATTTAAAGTCAATCTTTCCATATAGTGTATTCTTGTGACATCACACAGAAAAATAATTAGTTGAAATTAGTCTTAAGATTAATGCATCAAAATACATATGTCCAGACTGTACTCTACTACTTCTTCTGTTAGTATTCTCATGGTTAAAAGGTGGTCACATGTACTGAAATTTTTCCTAAATCCAGTTTGTTCCTCTGGTTGATACTGGTCCAATTTAGTTGTTATTCTATTAGTTATGATCTTCGTAAGCAACTTATATATCTGCGACAACAAAGATATTTTGAAGCAATAAACACGAATAAACACTTTGACGAACAAAATTGACATTTCTTAGTAATTAATCAATTTTATCACGTCCTCTTTGAAAATTAAAATCTGTTGACGTAATAGTAATTTACGTAACAAGTATAGAAAGTTGGGCTTTTCAGTACGAGTGAGATGTTTCCGGAAGAGGCCGTTAGGCCGAGTCCGGAATTTCGAGACGAGTATGGAAAAGCCACTTTCATACGAGTTTCGTACAATATTTTTTCGTACACTAGCATACAAAACGGAATACTAAATTTATCTTCGTATATAGCAAATAAGTAGAGTAATATTAATGTAATGTAATATTATATGTGTTGTAACTAAGGAAACGTACGGCAAAGTAGTACTTTGCAGTACGAATACCGCAAAATACTACTTTGCCGTACGAATACCGCAAAGTGCAACTTTCTGATTAATAAATTGTACGGCAAAGTAGCTCTTTCAATGCTAGTGTACGAAAAAATTAATTGTTTGTCAAATTTGACATTTCTAATATCATATTTGATTAATTTTACAGGAAGTTAAATAAATGTCACTGGAAGAGAAAAAATTGTCATTAAAACTCCGCTAGCGGAATTGTTGCACAATTTTACGCTGATTGGTGGCAAATGACATAAATACTAAATTATGATTGGTGAATAGTTAACTTGAAGGGGGTGAGTTGAATAGTCATAGAAATTCTCTGTTGTTTCTAACATTTGTGTTTGATTCCTTATTTCTTTTCCATCTTTGTGCTTTAGTACTAGTATTTGTTTTCTGTGGTTGTTTCTTCTTATGCTTTTTAGGCCTCTATTTTCTTCAAGCAATTTTTTAACTTCTTCCTCAAAAAACTCATTTAGGTCCTTTCGTATCATTTTCTTGTTTCTTTTCTGAGAATTTTAAGTTCATCATATCGTTTGTCTCTTAATAGTTGTCCTTTTTTAGTCATATTTCTTTTTGTTTCATCCTTTGGTTTACATATTTGTTCTTTTTTATGTTTTGCTACTTCTCTTGCAGTTTTAGTTAGTATCGATATTAGTCTCTGACTTGTGCTATCTAGGTTTCTACTATTTTGGGTTTTCTCCATTTCTGTTATTTCTTCTTTTAATCTTTTCCGATATTTATTAGCGTTTATTGTCAGTAGTGTTTGATCTATCGTATGTTGTGGTTTGAGTAGCTTCGTTCTGTTTAGCTTCTCATTTATCATAATTATAGCTCTTATCAGCCTGTGGTCGCTATTAATATTGCTGCGGTTTAGTGCAGTGACGTCTCTTACAGCTAGTTTATTATTTGAGAAAGTATAATCTATTTCACTTTTTGTCTGCCCGTCCGGGCTTTTCCACGACCATTTTCTTTATTTTTTTTTATTGTAAAAGGGTGTCATCGCATATAATTTTTGCTCCGTTATGAAATCCATTAATCTCTTGCCTCTTTCATTTCTGGTAGCGTAGCTAGTGTCCAACAAATTCTTCGGTTTCCTTTTGCCTTTTTCCTCGTTTAGCATTAAAATCTCCAATGACGAAAGTATACTTTGTGTATTCTCTGCTCATCATTTTTCTTACTCCATCATAAAATCTTTCTACCTCTTCATCGCTAGAGTATTTCCTTGGCGCGTAATATTGTATGATTTGGATTTTGCAATACAGCAATACAGAGAAAATTCTATCAGAAACGCTTTCAAACTTAATATTTGGTGTTAGGGCTTTATTTATTAGAAAACTTACTCCTAGCTGGCTCTAATTTTCTGATCCTTTCTGGTACAATGTCTGTCCCGAGGTCAGTCTGATACATTCCTTTCCTCTTCTTCTCACTTCACACATTCGCACAATATCCCACTTTATATGCGTCAGCTTTTCTTCTAGTTCGTATAACTGGCAATCATTTAATAGTGTTCTGACATTTAGGGTACTTAGTCTGTTGGTTTAGGCATGACTCATTATCTTGCTTGTCTGATCTTGGGTTGTTGTAGTATGGGCGATCTTTTGCCTCCCTCAGAATCCGGGAGGAAGCCCCCTTTGGGGGTGTGGGTTTTTGAGATGTCTCTCATACCCACTGGCTTTTCTAGTAAAACTATTAGCTGAAAACAAAGGTAACTGACTGAGGTTCAGATCTCATCATTTTTCCTGCAATTCCGTTGATGTTTCTTCAAGGTCAGAGCCGTTGTAAAGTTTTGGAGTTTAATGTTTACCTTATTGCGCCCTCACTCTCTACTCTCCCCTATTTTGAAGTAGCAAACACACCCATGTCTGGTAGCTCAAACCGCCCTTGTCCCTTCTGAAAGCTAATAGGAACGAATCATTGTTACGAGTTTTGTTTTCTGTTTTAGAAACGATTTTTCTGGTTAACATCAGAAACCCTACCAAATTTTTGTGTTACTTGAAAACGATCTAAGAAAATCAATTTCGTCAATGAAAGGTGATTAAGAGCTATCTTCAAGGTAACGAGAGTTGTCGAAAATTATATACATATTGTGACATCAATAAGGACAAGGCTGCTATTGCCAGAGGATATCTCAAAATTCACTTTCCTTGATTACAAAACTACTCTATGGTCTCTGTATTAATGTGAAATCCTTTCCGAATTCCAAATATATCTCAGATTTCCAATCCGAGGCGTGATTCAAACCCACAGTTCTTTCGAGATTGTTATTTTACGTACGTGGGTGTTTTAATGAATGCTTTCTCGACTCCAATTTCATTGTGAAATCCCAGTGAAAAACCTTGCATTTATATAAAGGCATTAGTACTGCTTTGAAGGCAAAGGAGCTTTACGTTTTCGCGGTAAATATTTTGCTGAGATTTGGCTTAAAGTTCCAAGCCGCCCACCTGGGGACACGCAACTCGGTGCGCGTGATTCATTTAGGTTTTTAAATTTCAATCGTGTTCTCGTAAATAATCGCAGCGAGTTCGGTGAGGGGGCTAAGTCGCCAAATTTTGCTTCTAGGCGCACTTCATTGGGGCGCGTTGAAACGGGGCTCCATTATTGGGTTTCTTTGATATCTTAGCGATGCGCGACGTGGGTGAGTGAACGTGACTGATGAATTTTAATTGTAATTTTAATTTGCATCATTAAGAACTCCTGGAGGAAAAGCAGCCGTGACATCAATTTCGCGATTATTTCCGCGTTATCGTGCCGGCCTGGAAGGAATAACAACTAACTGCAATCCATCAGCCTCGTATTAAGTAATAAATTCTGGCCGAATTCGAGAATAATTTGCCCACGTCCGCCTCATTTTTGTCGATTACAGATTCGCGGCAAGCGCGCCTTCGTTTACCATCTTACAAAAGGTACTCGACCTGGATGATAATATTTTCTAAGCTACTAAAGTTTTAAAACAGTCAGTATATAACTTATCATATACGATACCTGTAGTTTTATAATGTATTTAACAGATCCTATGTAACCAAATAAAAAAAACATTAGAGAAATATACCCTTGCAACAAAATGTCCTTTAATACTCAATTATTATTCCAATATCTAGCTGGTACCCACCAAAACTTTATAACCTATGTAGCTACTTTATTATCCATACAAGGAGCAATTTTTTATGGCATGGTATAAAAAGTGCATTGTACTCCAATATCTAGGAAGAACATGAATCAATTCATGGCATGCTCACCATATTAAATCGTGTGGAACAAACCATGGATAGTTCGAGATCATAATCACACTAAACACAAAATTTTCTCGCCAATAATAATTATTGACTAAGAGCAAGGGTTTACTTAATTTTGCATATAGCCTGTCATTAAATTACTAGACTGGTTAAAATATGAAATGTACTAATTTCGTGCACAAAATAAATGGTTGTAGGCCTCTCTTTATATTTTATTCAACTGCAATTAATTAGAAAAATGCTAGCTCTCGGTAGAATACAAGCTCTTTAATCTCAGCGTGAGTTCGGAAGTCGATTGTATTTTGAAATTGTTCTGAAATGGTACTATACACAGTCAGTAGTTCAAATACGCGGTCACTGAAGGTCCACAAATCTGTCAAAACGGTTGACTAGTGCAAACAGCGGTTCATTGAAAGTTAAAATACTGGTAAAATATGAGAGTTCGCAAGGTAATTATTCAAAATTTCGCGCTTGGCGACAAATAACAACTTTTGTTTCTAGCAGTTACGTATCTCATGACGTCCGACAGACGCCGCCCAAATTTTGGAAATTGTTTTTGGTGCTTCCTGCACAGCTTCAACTTCCGCCAAACCACGGATTTTACTGATACCGGGCTAATTACTTAAAATGCGGCTTAGCTAGAGCCTTGGAAAGGATCTCCCCTTCTTCAACAAGGTTTGATATCATATGCACCTCGTTTTCCAGATGCTGACACTAATTTTTTTAGACGAAATCGTACTTTATAAATATTCGTTGGACTGCATCGCCCCCTCTGAAAATGACACCGTTGGATTTTCTCCGCTGTTCTTGATCCCCTTGCTACGAAATCTGCTGGAGACGTTCTTACAGACCTGCAGTAGACTGCTGATCTCTTGGCTCCGATGCTCCTCTTGGCCGTAGTCGAAGTTCGAAAATGGAGTTGATCGCCCCGATATCCTCTTATTTGACATTATGGAATTTGGATGTTTTTTGTTACGAAACTTGTTGAAAATACACCCACTTGTACACTGGCACTTGGAAATAAACTGGTATACTTTTTATAGCTTGGAAAACACTTTTATTATTAAAATTGTATAAAAATATCGAGCACAAGTTTCAACAAACAGTCAAGTAATTAATTTTCAATTGTTCTCCTCCGTTATTAAACAAAAACGAATGTGGTTGCTATGAGACGATATTAACTGAAATTAAGTTTGATAACTTAAAGTACAAAATGGAAATAAATTCGATTACATAATTCTATTTTACATTTTTCTTCTAATCTAAGTTATTGTCTTTTCTTACATCTAAAATCATTTCGGTAGCGCTGCGCACACACCTTTAATTTTAACTATTGCTCTGCTTTTGCACTAATTGTAATTTTAAATGCACTGATTGATGCGAGTTTACCACTTATCATTTGCTTGGTTCATGTCCTGCGTCCTGCTTCTCAAATTGCTCTTTTGCAATTTCCTATTATTTGATTCTATCTTTCTTTAATTTTTAGATTCTTCACAAATTTCACTTTTATTGACATACGCTTTTTTTAACCTGCACATAGCATACCTTTTTGTGTCTATTAATTTCTTTCGGTTCGGCTTTCTATTATGCACAAACCTATTATTTTTATTTATTTAAAAGTCAACTTCGACCCCTGTGAAAACGAGCTCTACCTTCTGCGTTTCTTACTCCACTACTTTATTACTTCTTGCATCCCATTATCAATGCATTTACTGTTTGAATTGTTAGTTTAACATTGAGGTGTTTTATACCTCAACTCTGTGCTTACTAAATTAGTCCATTATGTTGCACTTATGGCAGAGCCGAGTCATGGGCTTAATACCATTACAATACTTTCTTCAAAATAACTGAGTAAAAACAAACGTGTAACTGTAGTTCAATAGGGTCGTGGTTCTTTGTATAAAACAAAAAAACATCCTGAGCGCCACTATACATAAGATTATCTTTTTATACTCAATTCTGAGAGTCTTTAATCTTCCGCCTAAATTCAAGCTTTCAAGCCTCTGATTTAGCAAGGCAATTTTTTTGTATTCTCCCTTTTGTAATAGTTTTTTATTTTGACTATTATCCTTGGTTAGGGGGTGCAATCGAACCAACAATCCATACACATACCGCAACTTAAATCATAGAAAACGGCACACATTGGTGCTCTTAGGTTGAGGAAAATAACAAACCATAAATAAATTCAGGTACTAATGCATCAATGAAAATAAATAACTAACCGCGACTATAGATTTGCAAGAATGCCAATATAAATTATCAACAATATTGTTGTTTCGCCGAAAAAACGAATTCAGTACAACCAAAATAGGTAAATACTCAAGGGGGTTCAACTAAATAAATTCAAAACACAAGTATTATGTAAATAACGTCAAATTTATAGTTTTTAGAACGAACTCGGGAATTAAATTAACTGTTTAGTTACAAATTATTAATACACAAATTAAACCAGGTTTGCTGTTGTAAAAACGAACAGGAAATTTAAATTATTTTTATATAAATTGTTAGAAAAGGTCCAATAAAGAAATATGATATAGGGATTATGCAATCATAAAAGAATTTTACTAAATAGGAGAATAAAAAAACCAGTATTTAAAAAACTCTTGAGGAAAATGATTTGCAGGTTCCGTCGTATTTCCAAATAAAGCAAAACCACCGTCTACTATTTTTGACCAATAGAAAACACAGCATGATCCGAAAAACACATAAAGCAAATAAAAAATTGATACAGAACTGATAGTTGCTTACTAATTATAAAATTTTAATGAATTCTAAATTTATAAGTAATCTCCATGATGAACATATTCCAAAAACCTATCAGGTTTTGGCATCTATACCGGGTATACGATCATTTGTGTCGATAGAAGTAGTCGGCTAGATTCAAGTGGTATGGGAAAAAAAAGACCTAAAGAGGTCAGCCCACGTGGAGGTAGAAATCATAACAGCCCCATGTTGAGATTTTAGGGTGGCCAATAAGTGGTTTTACTTCTGTATACCGTGAAATTCTGGTTCAAGCAGATGGGTACAGCAATTTACCAAATTATAATATCAAATCTGCAAGTGATCACTAAGGATTTTCAGGCTAAATCCGTTTACTAAATGTCATCCTCAAGTAATGTGTCTTACAGCATCGGAAATAACGACTCAAAAATTTCCAAAAATGAAAACCGGAGATGGTATACGGAAAATCGCCGATTGCGAATTCAAAACTATTAAAATTATCTGATACATCAAACAATGTGAAAATTTTCCTAAAATGCTGTAAAGTGAGTGAAAATCGAAACTACTGTTTTAGAACCGTTAGGAAGTATTAGACGATTATTATCATTTATTTTAACTTAAAAGAAGCTAAATAAAATATTCTAATTGACTTTTAAGATGAAGATGCAGGACAAAGACAGGAAGAAATTAATTGAATATTACAACAGGAAACTACTAGAACTGAGGCAAAGTGAGAGTGCTAATATCCGTGTAAACATTTTAAGAGACCAGAAAAATAAACGCATGAAATGGATTACACAAGAAAGTATAACGTATTTAATAATATAAAGATGTAATGAGAGAACCTACAAACTAGATAAAAAATTGGTAGGGAATGGCCATATAGTATTAGAAGTTTAAAAAAGTGCAGCGGGCAGTTACAGATAGGCGATTTTTCGCAAAGTATTATATCAATGATTGATGCTACTTCAGAATAAAAGAGAAATAAAAAAAACAGACTAGGAAAGCTGAAAGGAGTCACAATAAAAGAATGTAAACACACTGAACATTAACTAAAATGATATGTTTTTCGGACTTTTTCCACTGTCTAGGGTGTAAATCAAACAACGTTTGGCTTACTCTCTCTGACACATCGCAGCTATCTCCTAATTTTCGCTACGGAACGTACAGAAATATGAAGGAATGCGCCTCGTAGACGGATCGATATTTTAACATGCGCTTTTCTTAGCGCGCCAACAGATCTGTACAGGAATTCACAGAATGAGTGCATTTAAGACCGTTGACTGTAAGCGAATGATTCGGGATGCTTAAATTCAGACCAAATTTTAGGCGGAATAATTTGAAATACCCATCTACAAGTGGAGTCGTAATTTAGGAAATTACGCTAATAGCCGTACGTTCATGCAATCTAAAAATGTCCTTACAGGCTGCGAAGAATATCTGGGTAGGATCAAGCTTCTAAGCAAAGATGAATATAGCAGATTACATGGTAATATGATATCTAAAAAAAGATTGTTCCAGCCAGAATGTTAACTAAGACACATACAACAGCTAGAAGAAGAAGGGAAACAAGTGAGATCTTAAAGACAGACATTTGTTTTTCTGCAAATAGAAATCTTATTCCAGTCTTGTGACGTTACAACCAATTTACGCCACAATCGGCGCTTAAATCTCCTGTTCGCGTGGATTGACGATAAACAAAACGGCCTAGTGATGCACTGCGCCTACAGTAAAAGCTCGCACAATCCTTCCTAAATTCTCCAGAAGATTTCCCTGATAGATAGTCCCAGAATGGTATACAACCAGAATGACTTATCTGCAAAAGGCACTCGGATTCAGCGACTTGTCTAGCCAGCTCTCACTAAAAAAACCGCCAAGCACTCTCGACCTAGCAGAAGCCGCCATCAACCAGGAAAGGCTTTCTTGTCAATCTCGACGCTGTCGCCTAGCGTTGGGAACCGAAATAAGCCTGGCGCACCGATTCGGACTTCGTCCTGCCCTCAAAGACGATTCTCTGTTAGTCGAAAACCTAAACCTGCTTAAAAAAACCGCCCAGAACCGTAAGAAGCCCTTCAAAGCTCCCGAGCACTCCTAAACTGCAAACCTAAACCTGAAGCTCGGTTATGTGGCTTGCGAGATCCAGTATATTAACAAATACTTCCCTGAGACCATTTCCTGCCGTATTCGTGGTTTATTGGAATCGGTACCTAGTTACAACGATCCAAGAAACACCCTGAACCCGCTCTTCATCGAATTTGTTGCTGGTCGGAAACGGTACCAAAATAACACACTCTAAAACAGCTCTTGAACTAAAGATCGTGACCCACCCTCCTCTCCTATAGCCCTATAGGTTAGGGCTCCAAGACAATCGTACAAAAGTGACAATATTACGGCTTTTGAGCGTTCAAGACACAATCTGCAAAGCGCGGCATTTACTCGGTCAAATTTACCGTAAGAATAGTTAAGGTCTCAACTCGCCTGTTACGAGGGCATTTTCCAACCATCAGCGCAGCCACGAACTTGCTGCGAGCCGCCAAAAGTATTCCTAGAGTAAGGATAACCCTTGAACGACACAATTTCCACGTAGAGAGAGCCCGATTCAGGGCTATGTGTCGAAATTTAGAAATATCAATTCGATATCGAACATAAGTAGCACAGCCATTAAGCGCCTTCATATTTAGCCATTTAGTTCGAGAAACGCTCGTTTCGACGAAATACAGCGTGCAACAGCAGGTGAATATTCTGCGGCGATCATAACATTTCAAATATTGGGGGTTGCAGCCCTGTGCAGGTTGAGATCTACAACATCCGCGAGAATGCCTTTTATTTTCTTGTTTAACATACTACGTACATTATATATGTCACTTTAATTTAAAATAACCAGACAAGTGGGCAAAAGTTGTCCTGTCTAGACTATTCATTACAGTCTACGAATGTGAGTATGATTATATACAAGTTGAGAGTAAGTATGAAAAAAGGCATGCCCTATTCCCTAGAATTATAAGTAACGTTTTGAATCAATAAACTAATATCATTAAAAGCCTATGTACCTACTAGCACCTATGATAAGAGAACGTTTAACAGTTTTCCTATAAACCAAAGTGACAGATTTGATATATAGAATAACTTCGTTAGAATAAGAATGAAGTGGCTATAAGTCAAAATGAGGACACAAACGGTGCAGAAAACTAAGAAGATGGAAACGTTGCAGAAAAAGAATAATTATAGAAAAGCTACCAATCTGGGTCTATGAGATTAAAAGAATCGCTGTATTATATTGTTATAAAATTGAAAACGGGTAAAGAAAACGAAAGAAGAAAGAGTTCAACCTTGTTTTTTATTTTTATTTTAGTATGTAAACGCCTCACCTACATTGTTATATTTTTTGTTTTTTTCTTCCAGTGAAAGAATTCTCCCGTCAAATCCATCACCGCAGGGGCAGCTTTAGTCCTGTTGCTGGGCCGCCGCAACCGCAGAATATTTCGAGATATGGGAATTTATTTTTTAAAGCAAAATGTACATTGTTCTCGGAAAATCCAAGTTAGGTCCTATTCGTGATTAGTTTTATATGAGCTAATCCTCGGTCCAATTTGACTTCAGGTATATTTTATTTTTCCCCTACTACATTTATCGTTCGAGCCCCAGCAATCGCCGTTAAAGGCAGAGTCCGTGGGTGGTCGAAATACCCGCTCGCGCCAATAAGGGAGAAAGCGGCCACGGTTATTCTCATTTAACCACGCTACGGTTAAGGTTAGTTATTTTAATATTAAGTACTCGCTTTCAAGAGAAATTTGTGGATTTGCCGAAATGCGCCCGTTTGCATAAGTTATTCGATGCGGACTTCGATTATTGCATTATTATAAACTTTGATTTCGTATTACGTATTCAATTGTAGAAAGGCAAATAAACGCGTCAACCTAATCATAGCGTTGATTTCGAGTTTTTTCCACGACAGTATTTGCGAGTTTATTTAATCTATAGTTTTTGTTTCAGGACTAATTGATGGTCTTTATTCAATGCCTTTATGACTTCTCTTTATCGGTACCTTATACTCTAATGTAACAAGTTTTTTTGGCTGCAATTTAGTATAACGAGAAGACGGGCAGGTGGCCGGGCAGCAGCTCCTATCGCGGAAGGGTGCGACCCAAGATAAGCCGACCGTCGACCTCAACGCGGCCGTCTACCTGAAACAGCTGATTTGCGGAAACATACAAAATTAACAATTTAAAAAAACGGAAAAAACGGAAAACTGGAAATGGATAGCGAAGAATATACAACAGACGAAAAAAAAAAGAAATTGGGTTAGCAGAAAGGAGAAAGAAACGTTTAAGAAGAGCAAAAAACAGCACTCTCTCTCTCAGCAAAAGCAAAACAAAAGAAGATGAGGATAAGCTAGGAAATATATTGAAAACTATGCAATCGTTAACAGAAGATATAAAAGGGATGAGAGAAGAGCAAAAAGTATATAGTAGAAAGATAAAATAACCGAAAGCAGAAACTGAACTCACGAAAAAAGAAAATATGCAACTAAAAATGGAAATCAAGACAATAAATGTCAGACTGGATGCAATGGAAAGAGAGAAAAGAAGAAATAACATCGTAGTACAAGGACTTAGGATAGATGAAGATGAGAACCTAACATCAAGGCAAGTAATGAAGGATTTCATAGAGAACCAATTACATAAAAAAATAAATGATAAATAGGCCACCACGTTGGGCATAAAAACATACCTTATTGAACTAAATATCGCAAATGAAAAAATCGAAGTAATGAAAAATAAAAATAAATTGAGAAGCTATAAAGAAAAAAAAGTATACATCGATGATGATTTGATGAAAAACGAGAGAGAAACACAATGGAAAATTAGGAAAGCTGCTAAAGAAGGACTGAAAAAAGGACGAAAAATAAAAGTAAAATTCCAAAAAGTACTAATTGACGGACAGGAGTGGAAATGGAACAAGGATGGGGAAAGGTTAACAATTTCAAGAAGCAGAAGACTAGAACGGGCAGAAGATATGGATTCAAAAAACGATTAACGGAAGGCAACCTTAAGGAGAATCTGGAAACAACACGGCAAAGAAATGGCACACGAAGAATGAACATGGAACATTCGAGGTCGACACGGAAAAGAAAAAGAACTTGTCAAGGAATTCGAAGAAATTGATATAAACATTTTAACAATTACGGAAACTAACCACCAAGGAAAAAAGGCCACAGAACTCGAGGAAGGACATATGTTGATACTGAGCGGAGTTAAGCATGAAGAAAGGGCTAAAGGAGGAGTAGGGTGCATAGTGCACAAAAGAGTAGCAAAATACTAACTAATTGGGAATGTACAGTCGTGTTCAAAAATGTGTTGTACAACGACAGTTGCACGTTTATTGGTGCTTGTGTTATTACTCAATAAAGGCTCACACTGTATCATTAAGTAGGTAGATCTAGATGTATACTTTCAAAATATTTGTATATACAACACTTTTTTCATCTTTGTGTAATTCATTTATATTCACAAAGCACAACTGTTGTACAACACTTGAATGAACACGACTGTACATCAGAAATAATAATGAAAATTGAACTGAAAATGGGAGAAAGAAATAAAATACATTTAGTAATATTGTATGGACCGAATGATGACGAGAAAGCAGAAGCCAAAGGTAAATTTTGGGAAGAAGCATCCAAAATAATAGAAAGCTGCAAAGGAAAAATATTGATATTGGGCGATATAAATGGCAGAGTTGGTGTAAGAGACGACCGATCAAGTGACGTAATAGGAAAGTATGGAGACGCAATGAGAAACAATAATGGATATAGAATTATAGATTTATGTGTGCTACATAACCTAGTACTGATGAACACATTTTTCCAGCACAATGATGCGCAAAAATATACGAGAGAAGCCCCAAGCAGAAAGGAAAGGTCCATTATTGACTACGTGTTAACAAGTAGGAGCATCAGACGTGAAATAATAGACGTCCGAGTTAACAGAAGACCCGAGATAAACAGTGACCACTACCTGCTAAAAGTGAAAACGAAGATAGGATGCCAAGAAACTAGCAGTAACAATAGTAAATTAGAAATACTAAAAGGCAATAGTAAAGGGACAAAAAAGACCTACAAATTAACAAATACAAAAGTAGCGCTCAAATATGGAATAAAGTTGAGGAAATGGTAATGTATTGAGGGAACCTGAAAATCGCGACGTAGAGAAAATATGGAAAACATTCAAAAGCATTTTAATAAACACAGCAAGAGAAACATGTGGCATATCGAAAGTGAATAAAAACAGAAAGCAAACGGCCTGGTGGAACGACAGTGTGAAGGAAGAAATCAACATAAAGAAAGAAAAATGGATAGAATATCTGCGTATTAGAAATAATGACACGTACCAAGATTACAAATTACAGAGAGAAAAAGCCAAAAGAACAGTATTAGAAGCAAAAAGAGCATTTTGGGGAGATTTTGGCAAGAAAATGGAAACGGATTTATACGAATCAAAAATTGTTCTACAAAACATTGAAAAACTTAAGATCAGACAACAAACGATAAACAATCAAGCAAATCAAAAATGAAAACGGAACAGTACTAGCATCAGAAGAAGATATAATAGAAAGATGAAGACAGTATTACGAGAAATTGTTGAACAAAGGAGTTGGGGGAAAAAACCAAGAAGGAACGTACAATACAGAAGAAACCCAACAACAAGGTAGACATATACAGCCAAGAGATGTGAAGAAAGCCATAAAGAAGCTTAAAAAAGGAAAAGCGGGCGGGATTGACAGTATAACAAGAGGGATGCTGAAAAATATGGACGAAAAAGGAGTAGAAATGCTAACGAAAGTATGTAACAAGGCCTGGAATGACGGTAAAGTACCGGAAGACTGGACAACAGAAAGCATTGTTCCAATACACAAGAAGGGAGACTGCAAAGACTGTAATAATTATCGAGGGAGTACCCTGCTGAGCATAGTATCGAAGGTTTATGAGTACTAGACCCACAACTTAAACAGTCGCAAAGTGGCTTCAGGAAAGGCAGAAGTATACACGATCATATATTCACAATTAAACAGATGATAGAAAAGACAAGGAACACAAACATCGAAATATATCTAGCGTTTCTCGACCTAGACAAGGCATTCGACAGAGTATCAAGATCAATTGTGAATGAGAGCTTAATAAAAAGAAAAGTTAACCCAAAATTAGTAAGAGCTGTAATGAGTTTGCATAAAAACAACAGAAACATCATAAGAACCGATAACATGCAATCACGGGAGGGGTCTTAAGACCAACACTATTTAACATGGTCATGGAAGACGTAATAAAAAAAGCAAAAAAAGAGCTTCAAAAGTAAATGTGGAGTATCGAAACTGCGAACTAGTGCGGTTAAGTGAGTGCGCGTTTGCCGACGACCTTTTCATATTTGAAAAGAACGAAAAAGACCTGAAGTAAAATTTAGACATATGGAAAGAAAAATTAACAAGGAACAAATTAAAGATAAACGAAGAAAAAAAATTATGATCATCGGAAAATCAGACGTACAAGTAAACAGAACTAAACCGAAAGATGATAGACAAAGCACACACCTTTAAATACTTAGGAGTGCACCTCGACAGTAAAGGTAACCATGAAATGGAAATAAACAACATAATTGGTATATCACAATCTCAGAAATAACTTCCAGGGGAAAAGAGAAGTTTCAATAAAAACGAAGATGAGTATTTACAAGTCGGTATTTGTTCCTATACTAACCGTTGGATCGGACAGTTGGGTTCTAACAAAGAAACTTAATAACAAAATCCAAACTATGGAGATGAAGTATCTAAGAAGAGTATTAGGGATCACAAGGATGGACCGGATTAGAAACGAAAGCATAAGACAACAGCTGAAGGTGAAACCAGTAGCAGGAAGGATAGAGGAGTGTCAACTACGATGGTACGGACATCTCCAACGAATGAGTAAGAAGAGACCGGTAAAGATAATATGGAAGGCCAAAAGACAAGAAAAGAAGACCGAAGACAACGTGGAACCAAACCGTAGAGAAGATGTTAGAACATAGAGGGCTCAGAAAGGTTCAATCAGCAAATATGGCGAAAAACAAGAAATACTGGAAGACATTTGTTTATAGTGATGGAGACTTATGAACATATATGCAAATAGGGGTGAAATGTATGTATACACAATACAGAAGAATATGTAATGCCTTACACTTCACGGTAAAAGAACTTTTGATTATATATATAATTAATATGTCAATAATTTTCCGTCTACTAGCCCTTTAATCCTCTTCTATGTTTTCTGCTATTGCTACCAATAGACGAGTTATTGATGCTAGATATTAGCCGATACTATTTGCTCGCTTACTACGTGTGGTTCTGCGAAGCGATTTGAGGTATGTTATTGAACCTAGCGCCTTTATCGGTTAACTCATAGTTGCTTATAACAGTAGGTGGATTTATTATGTACCTCTTTATGCCCACGACCCCCCATCGAGATCCGTGACATATCTGTCGGGTATTTTGTCAAGATTACACTTCACCTAATATTTAATTGAAAGTTGGTACATATAGAATTTGAAGTGTAATAAGGTTTAACATTTAAATTGACGGTAACATCAAGTTTTTTTTACAATCTAAAATTTCCAGCTGCTTTACTAATTATCTTCTATGTTTAACTTGAACGAAGAGGTTTTTCTACGTTCACACGTGTCTTAAAAATATTTAAAAAATGTTTTTATCTACGACCACTACTAAAAGTAGGCCTATTAGCGCTAGCTTGTTTCACTAAAAGGAACGTTTTATAGTTTAGCGTGGTTAAAGAAATCAGCTGTTTACTTTTAGCCCATGTGCTAAAAGTGAAGTGAGGTTATAAAACTACAATTTCGAACTGGAAGTGAAGTTGTAAAGTTATTATAGTTGCTTCTTGCGTTACAGGTAAAGTGTTTTTGAAATAATTAAAGCGTTATGTAATGAATACGGCCAGATGTGGAGTATTAATAATTACATTTCGTAACTCACCTTGACAGTACTGGCTTCGCAAACGTTCGCCAGCGCAGCATGGTCTACTGTTTATTATGACATAAATTAGAAGTGTCCTAGATGCAAACCTTTGTTAAATCGATATTTATGGATTAATAATAGTAAAATTCAGGTCGTAGATAAAATATTGTATGCAACGCGTGCTAAAAGTCGTTTATGCACGAGACATGTTATGAAACTCAGCATTCGGCTTCGTTTCATAATTTTCATGTCTCGTGCATAAACGTCGACTTTTATCACTTGTTGCATTAATAGCTATTATTCCAAGAAACCATTATCAACTCGTTATGTTTCATTCGTGAGACTCGCAGATACATTACATAGGTAAGTTCCTTATTCTGTCGGCGAGTTGTCAGAAAAAATATTTCCGCAATTGATGCAAGAGTGCCTAATGTTAGACGACTCATCACGTCCACCTACTACTTTATGCCAGTTCTACTAAAAATAATCGAATACTACGCACGCTGGAAATCAAGCTAATGACCACATGCGATTGACAGAACTGCCTACGCGAAATAAAAGAGAATTTGAAGACCTTCACCCTAGCTCTAAGATTGGAATCATAAATTCATGGCTGCGACTGCCTCCAATATATTAATTGGAATGTTCTGTTTAACAATATATTATGCAACCTACTTAATTGTTTTGTATAAAGTGTAGAATTGTTTTGATTAAATTTTAATTAACTGAATTACTAGATGTAGACAATCCCGCAGACAGCTCTTTTAATATTAGTGTTATTTCTGTCTTTTCCTTCAGTATTGTTAACAATAAACCTTTCCCAGAGTAAAAGTTAATCGCGAATTGAGGGCCAATCTGAGGCTTTATTTCGTCGATTGCTTGGATCTTGAATATTTTAGAAGCGGTATCGGTAGTGTTTCCGATACAGGCTTTCTTCTAAAAAGTTGAAAAGCTTCATTTCAAGTTTTTACGGGCTGGACCATTTTTTTATATGAATCCCATCAAGAAGCTTTTCACTGGCATTCAAAATTTTCTGGAGAAGTTAGTTGAATAGGAGTTTCATATATTTATGTTATACAAACTTCGTGTCTTCCTAAGAGTATTATGTTCGAAACATTCCTTAAACTAAGTAACGCATATCTTATAGTCGAACATGTTAAGTAAAGCTGTGTGAAACGAATAGACCGACATGGAGTACTGTTTTGTAGTAATATTCATTCATATGTTTTTCTTACCCCATGATATTTTTGTTAACTTGTTTTTAAAACTTAATCTACAGAAATGTGTTTCTATAAGAGACGGTACCGTACAGCTTTATGCTAAAGATCGTTTGTTACGCGCTTTTGTGTCTAATAGTTGTCAGTTGCGTCACGCCAATTCATTAATGAATAAGCTTAATGGAAATAATTTTGAATTGGCTGAGCCCATTACAAACTCACTGAATACACCAAACTTGTGTGGGATTAGTATATGTTTATCTACTGAAACCGCGCAGTGCGAAATCAATAATTCCATTGACACCCTTAATAGCGCACAACGTTTATACCCCAATCGAGACTTAACAATTACTACGAATGATTCGCAGTCGAGTTAGTTTAGCGTCAGACAAGTCCCCCTAATTCCCGATTTCAAGGTTTTTTACTGCAAAGTACGTTTAAGGGCGAAATCCCGAAAGAATGAGCAATTTACCCGAGGCGTAAGATGTTTCCAGCCACAGGGAAACTCAATCTCATGGTAAGTCCTGCGAAGGAATTCAAACGAGCCGGTTGCATTTTTAGCCTCCCATTCGGCTCGAAGACAATTCTGTGCCATGGGCGTACAATGCATAACACAGCGAGACAACGCCCGGAATTCGAACTATGTTTCCCTTTGTCTCGATTACCGCATGCCAACCTACCATTGTCCCAGGAGCCCTAGTTTTTTGCTTTCATAACGATATTGTTGGACCGAAGAGGGTCAAGCATCCATCATCCTCGCCGTTCTTCTGAATTATCGACTTGCCGTATTTATCTCCGCCCGCGTCGTCACGTGCGAAAGCTTGCCACTTCGGTATTAATATTTTAGTGCCCTATATTGGGGAAAATGTACAGATGCGGCTTACGTGTCAGATTTAGATATTTTCGCTAGAAAATTATAGTGACCACAAGCTTCTTCCTGCAAAATTTGCTCACATCCCATGATACTTATTTTTATCTCTGACTAAACCTCAATTTTAAATAATTTTTGGTACAACCTATACGTTTGAAACAGCCCCTAATAAATAAAATATTCTGCAATCTCAATAACGTGTTTAAATTATATCGTTACAAACACAAATATGGCACAGCTACTGGTTGATTAATCGACATGGTTGTAGACTATTCCAATCACCTACTGCCATACTACTTTTAGCCATAGATAGTCTCTATGAGAATTGGTTGATATGTTTCACGACCTATTGTTGCATCTAACAATTCATCAGCTGATAGTCTTTTTCTGTGAACTCCTCCTCTTCCCTCAATTATGCCATCAGAAATTAGCTACAACGATGAATATGTTTCCTGGGTATTTCAAAATCCTCGTGCACCATACATCAAGTTGAATTAATTCCTGATACCCCTCGTTACATTATAAATTGCCGATACTGAATCGAAACATACACTCGGACTAACTTACCTTTAAAACTAATAGATCTAAATTTCTAGGGGAGCCAAATGATTCAGACCTATGTTTTTTTGTTCATTTGAGCCAACGAACTATTAAATTGCCCAAAGGTAACAACAACCCACAGTTCAAAAAATCGTATAATGATTCAATTACGTAATGGATAACAATAGGGGGGAATAAAATCGATTGTAAGTACTGGCATCAACGAACAATTACACTTATACTATATCACATAATCAATTATCACAAGTCATGCCTGAGACAGTATGTATGCAACCTTCGCTGAGTAAACCTCTACTGATATTCCTAACTGGTTTAATTTAAATTGTTAAGTAGCCAAAGAAATTCATTTTAAAACAGCCCGATTGCTGAATGAATGATAAACGTTACAGCGTTTCACACTTACCGATTTAATTTCATATCGCAAATAACCTCACATCCAGATATCTGTATGGTAGTTTGTATTACAATATGATATGCTAGAATGGTTTTTTCCCAGCTAACAAACGTAATATGGGCAATATTTAATGGGGAACAATCGTAAAACGGTGGAACTACCGACTCAGCTAATATCGACATACAAGGCGATGTTATTTAGTCCAAAACAAACCACTCAGCTCTAAGCTGGCGTCAAATCAGCACACACATACAAAATACACAATTAGTTAAAACGGTGAAGCGGTATAAGTGAAATCAATCGCAAATAAGTTTAGACAAATAAATACAAAGCTATTAGATTAAGACCACCAAACTGGACGTACTATGCAGCACGGAAACAGATACAGCACGAGGTAGAGTCCTCCAGAGACGCTTTGTCCAGCGTATCTTCACAAGGAAATCAAGGCGAGGTGGTTTTTCGTAATCAACAGCTTACGTTCCAACAAGAGAACTTGACCCGTAGATTGAAGACAGAAATTCTGCCAGTTCGTTTGCAAAGCCGGTTGCCTATTCGACTCGGCGTTTCTATGCCCGTGATATTTGCCAATCATGGAATCGACAAATAAATTGGTTTCAACCTATTTTATATAAAAACTAATTGTGCAGAAGCATTTAATAAACTTTTATAGAAGGTGTAAGATTGCCTATAGCACTGATATTCCTATTTCCCCCGCTGAGCTATCAGCGCGGCTGAGAGATTTTAGTTTTTGGGAGTTGACTTTGATTTTTTGCGCGTCTCATCGCTTTCCGATTTATGATGCGATAGAGTCAAGGTCGCTTCAGTTCGTTGCTTTAGGTGTTTTTACTTTATCCCGTCATGTTAGAGTTAAAGATTGGCATGGTAGTAGCCCACACAGGCAGGTGAATTTCGGCTTTGTACCTATGTTTTGGAGGCCTTGTCTTCTGCGCTTATCGATTGATCATTGCGGCCAGATAGGCTAGAGTTCAGCATTTCTTGGCCCACCTTGGAGTGAGCTTTTGCATCTTCTGTTCACGTTGCGGATTATGCTATTTCGTTCTAATTTACGCCATTGGACTTTTCTACTGGAGTCTCAACACGACCTTGGCCACATTAACCAATTATCCAGCTGGTTGTACCTAGAGCTATGTTAGCGACCTGGAAGGAGTAAGATCCCTTTGTAGGAGCAACAGGGCGGGTTTTACCTTTGCAATTTGACCATTACCTAATTTTGTTTGTGACTTTATCAGTGTAATGCTGACCTCCATTCAAGTGGTGCCCGTCAGGTCCAAGTGCATGTTACTTTAAATTTCTTTGGATTATGCGAATGCTGGCTGATTCGATTGAATTCTTTCAAGATTCCTTCAAGGTTACCATTGCTTTTCTATCTTTAATTTTTGAACGTTAATCTTTTATGCAACTTGATTGTTGGTTAGACGTAAACAATTAGCATTTTTACAATTTATGGTCCATTGTCTGTTATCCAGCCTATACGGCAGATATGTAATACTTAAGCCGGTATCATTATTTTACCTTCGTTGTTTATTGGGTGCGTCCGGAGAACTGTAGAAGTTATACGTAAGTATCTCTGTACTGGCTATTGTTGTATACAATGTTCTGACTGGCTATTCTTATACCACATTGCACTTGAATATTATATACTGCTACAATTTAGCATTTGTCTAATTTTATCACTGCAACCCTTTCATTTCAAATATGTCTCAATTTACTGCCGCTTTAGAGTTTATGAGTTCTCGTTCCTATGAGTACACTTGTTGCGTAAAGACTCGTTGGCGGCCTCAGTATTTATCTGTACTCTAGTAATTTTGTAAAAGACTGCACGCCGTCTCTACTGTTTGACTGGCTGATCCTCAAATGTGACCATATAGTCTCGTGATAATTTAAAAGTAGGGTATACGATTCGAAAATTTGGTATCAGAAGACTAAAGGTAATAGGGATTAACATAGAATATTTTACTGAGAAGGCCAAAAGAGAAAGGCAATTTACTAAAAAGTTCATGAAAGATGGTCTATAGACCAGAAACAAACAAACATAACAAAATTAGGGTTTGCTTAGAAATTTAGAAATAAGCTAAAGAGTCGATCAAATTGCTGCGAAGAAGATCCAATTTGATATGCGTGAAAAAATCTTTACATGCAATTTCCGTTTTCACCAATTCACAGGTAAGCCACAATTTAAAAAAGTTTAACAACTGAATGTTATTAAAATGATACAAAACTACCTACAGCATCGGCAATATAATATTCTGGGTTTTCAGCCGTTTGTATTGCAGACATTTCTATAATTTTTCTTCTTTAAAACAATTGCGCATTTGTCAGCCGTTACCATAACAGAAAATTTTGGATCATAGGTATCTGCTGTTCACATAGTTTCGATCATATAGAAAATCGGATAGCCTGCTCATCATTTATATATGAGAACTTGTTTGAATAAGCACCCTTACTAATGTTTGGTCAATCAACAAAAGTATAAAAGAAAACCTCATTGTGGAACCATCGCCACATAAAGCCTGAAGAAGCATCAGTTCCATGAAGCTTGAACAAGAGAGAAAAGGAGACAATGCGTCATTATTTAAACTAGATATGTTCTTTATACATTTGTGTGCAACTTTAATTTCTTCTCCTACTGCACTAAATTACTTCATAGTAAACGTTTTCTACACTGTGTTAGGTCAGTTTAAAAGTTTTACGCCGCCACTACTTTTTATGCACATTAAGTAAAGTTAGGTACCTGCCATCAAACGAACAGGCAGCGGTTTGGAGTGTCTGTGGTTGTGCGATGTGATTACGGTGTCGTAGCCTTACGGCACTTGTAGCAATATCGATCCTTTTATCGGACCTGGTAGCTTTGCACGCATAATCTTATCTTTGGAATTCCGTTCTCGCCTCGTTGAGTATCGGGGGAACTTAATTTCAGTCTTACATCGCAATTACACAATTATACCACCTTCTCATCGATGCTGATGCCTTGAGCTACCAATTTCCTGGAGCTGATGCAAATTTTCAGACGATGGTAGGCCATCATTACCCGTCAACGAGCGTCAGGGTGACTCTGTTTGATTGCTATGAATCGTGCCGTCAGCAATTTACTGCATCCAGCTGAGTGGAGATATTTTGATTATTCCAGTAATCTATGTCGTGGATTACCGACAAGTACGTCGGTGAAGTATTTGGCTGCTTAACGGAGCTAAATTTCGGGCGCATTCCAGTTGGGTGTGTCGATTGTGATTTCTAAAAAGTGAATGACTTGTCACTAGTCCACGAAAACTGACTCAGTTCAGCTGGTACGTATTTCATATTTCCTAAAAGTTAGATTTAAGGCTGTAGGTAGGCTAACTATAGTATCTGTATTACAGACAATAGATCTTGACACACTGCTGAACTTAATATTTAGTCTGTACGGCTGATTGCCACGTTTTTCTGAAACCAAAATGTTCGCTTATCATCTAGAATGTGAAGACCAAAACATATACAGCGCATTAGCATATGGCGCTGTCGCTATAGATAAACGTGAGTGAAAACGATCTAAGAAGCTAAGGAGGTGAGGAAGAGATCAAAAGGTTGCATAGCAAATTATTCTGTTACGAAATGGGCCTTATGATCCGAAATCCGTCACATTTTCTTGGGTTACCACGTAATTTCACCGACGTCCAGCTGCCCTTTAGCTGTCCTGCATGTTTCGGGATTCAACGTTTGAGGTAGCTGCACACATCGGTAGTTTCTACATCCCGTCTGGGAAATTCCTGAGTTTTCCGAATTACGCCAACCAGTAAAAACTCAGCGCGGAATTTGACTATTCTTTCGTTCTATGTCCGAATACATGTTATTGTTGACAAGCAACTGTTCGTTGCTTACTTCTAAATACCTTATTGACTAACGCACATACCTTTAGGTCTTATGTAACACTATCAATTATAATAGAAGCAGCAGACGGGCCCAAGCATCTTTCGCGTAACGAATTAATTCGTAATTTTGTTTTAGTGTTAATGTCAATCCTTTATTTATAACCACGATAGCTTACGCACGGGATCATCCAGATCAAATTTTTATTAGGTACCGTGTGTTGTTCGTACACTTAACTATTGACGCTAGATAATGTTAATAATTCTTTGTGGGCCCGTTTAGCATGTTCCAAGCTTAATTGTAAGTTTTTTTAACATTGGCCTGGATGTGGACGTCGTTATGACCATTTAGTTAGAACGAACTTAAGATGTTTGGGTGTCTGAAGATATATGTACTTAAAGTCTGCAATATTCAAAATTCGACATATACAACAAATTCTCCAAGGGGACAAACGATCCCCTTAACTCGTTCCCATCTGCTTCTTGCGGAGCTGCAGATCTAAAAGGGTATGGCAAAATTTATGCACTTAATAACTTAAAGTCGTAGGTGATGCTTTACGGAGTGTATTTCCTTTCCAGATATGACACCCACACGGGTCTTCAGGAGAGAAAAATTAGGGAGTCAGCGCATCAAGCGAGAAGTTTAACACCTAGAAGTCTATCGATTTGTTTGCCAGGCAAAATAAGTTTCGTAATCGCTGAATGTTTTATTCATCGGTAATTTATACGAATTTGAAGCCTAAAAGTAACTCACTGCGTTACTTAATTACTGCCCGAGTGCAACAAGGGCGCTAAATCTCCCAAATCTCGCCCTCACGGCAAGGATCCTTAAAAGGTACGCTCGAAGTTCCGAATACAATTATTGCGATTAGGCCCAGACACGACCCCATCCCTCAGTCTTTGCCTCATTTGTTTTCGTTCTTCTGGAACGGACAGACGTCCTTTGGATATACTAACCACTTAATTGCGCTGGTTAACTTGTCGTGGACAGCTTGCTAATTAGTCTTCCAGTTCAAGAGCAGTTCAAGAGATGGGGAGATGGCGGAATGAGCTCATCGATATTCAAATTGTTGTTGGCAAAGTTTTGGATCGCAAATGATAAAAATTAATGCTCGAAAAAGCGAACGAACTTGGAATGAAATATGGAAAGTTTCTAAATAATTGAAGTTGTTTGGCAGCTGTTGCGTGGCGAAAGCAGGCTTTCAATTTGCAAATTTCTGCACTACATTGACCAGCAATTTGCAGAGCTGCCGCCGAATTACAGCTAATGTTATTTTTACCAAGGGTTTAATTTTAAAGCCGGAAACTCTGAGTGGAGTTTGCAATAAGTTGCTCCCTGGAGACAAGAGGTGATAACATACTAATTAACGAAAGCGGTTTTAAAATACCCTTCTCCCTAATAAATTCAACAGCAATACCTATCCAATCATTGTTTCAATTCAAGGTTAGAAAAGTAGTTCACGTCCTAACAACTTTCTGTGCAACCACAGCAAACATACTGTGTGGATTCAAACCCTCTCTTCTAATTTGTAATTGTTTTATTCTAAATACACTGTATCCCATTTGTCTCGATTTATATTAAAGCTATCATTCAATGAGAATGCACAACTCGTTTGTTCAGCTCCATTTGTGATTTGCTGACTTGTCTTTTACGCAGATAAGGTTTCACACTGTCTTCAATGAATATCATATCTTATCATGATTTCGTGAGTTCGTTCCCACACCTGTAGCAGTGTTAGTGGTTTCTATTAAATTCACTATAGTAGATAAAATAACACCTCGAAAGATCAGAAATTAGGTTGAAACAATGTTCTACCATCCCTCCCTCTGCCCACACAAGTAGCAACAACCACGCTGATTTTGTCAACCATTGCCAGTCGCGTTGCCAAGCAACTACGATCTGTTTTGTTTAAAGATAGTAAAGTTTGACACCATAAAATAGCTTAAGGACTATAAGTTTGATGTCAAGGTGTTCTTAACTGCTAAAATTGTCTTTTGTTTCCCATAAATGTCACTGTTTACTGGCTCTTTTTGGCACTTTGCTTTTAATGCACTAGTTCATTCTTGTTTATTTACCACTTCACTATTGTCTGTGTTTTTTGATCGGTTGCCTTATTTTGTATCTCTCTTTGCAATAACTTCCTTGCTAGCACTGCTTTCAATTAGCCATTCAGTTTTCTTTGCCATTTGTATGGTTATAAACGTTTAATACATAGCGCCTATATAATCCTGTACATTACAAATCATTTGGTATTATTTTATTCTCATCTCATTCCTAACGTTATTAAATCAAATCTGTCAGCTACAAATTACACCGTATTTGCCACTCCAAACATTTATTATTATTAATCTCTGAACTTAACCCCTCTTAAACTTGTTTTATCTCATGGTAACCTCTCTTCCCTCAATTAATAATTACTGCTGCTCATCTCAAACGTGTTCATTAACGTAAAATACTAACCATCATGCAAAAAATAAAATATTGAATTATGTGCTCATGTTGACCTATTTCATTATGCTAATTAAGACACCAGCATCACCGTGAACATAAAACCAGCTCACTATATAGAAATAATGCATTAAAGACCTAGATTTTTCAGCTCCTTTATGGACTTAACATATCGATGAAATACGAGGCAAATTCAGTCTTACTGTTTTAGTGAATTGTTGCATCCATCTTGTTGGCCGCCCGCAATCTATGGTAGGATTTGTTCATTACTGTTTTCATGTTGTCTAATGCTCCATCGAATTTATTTTCAAGCTTTTTTCCTTCGCCGCTTTTTTTATTCGTTACACTTGATTTTGCATCCCTGTTCTGGCATATCTACTATGGTCTCGACATTCGCAGTGCTACGTGTCAAAAATGCGTAAATGTTTGAAGTGGCTTCATACTGCTATGCTTACGCCTATTGGATTGCACATCGCAGGCGCCTGTCAATAGACTCTTCTTGATTTTCCGCAACTTGTTCCAGTTATTAAGGTCAGGCCTTTAAATTTTTGAGAATAGTGATAGTCGCATACCCTACACATATACAACTTAATCGTTCTGAGTTTTTTTATTGGTGTTGGAACGTCGTTTGACAAATGTATCTAATAGACATATATTGCGATGGTATTAAGCCCTACAAACTCAACTCTGATACCATTGCCAAACTAGTGGACATTTCATTAAAGCGCAGGGTGAGGTATTTTATATAACTGCAAGGCTAAACTTTGAATTTATTAGATTGAATGCATTGGTAAAGAAATGCCAATTAATACCAGTATAATTAATTAAAGAACGGTTTAAGCAAAGCTCAATTCTCACAAGGATCTCAGTTGAATATAAAATAAAATTTGTAATATGAGGTTTGTGCAAAGTAATAGCCGAACTATTAATTATAAAGTGGTATGCAAAGGCAATAAAATTGAAGCGAAAAATTCAAATAACGTTAAACAGTGAAATATTTGTCAGAGTTTTAAAAGAAAGGTAGGAAAAGCTAGATAAGCTAATGAACGTTGCAAAGAGCAACTAAGAAGGCTGAAATTAAGGCATTTGATGAAAAATTGTAAGAATCAACACGCCAGGGTTAATAAAATCAAGAATAGCACACAGCACATGAACTCAAATTTTGTGTGGAAAAGAAGACATATGAAATCAAGCGACGCCTTGGTGAAGGAAGTACTTTCACAGATTTAATCAGTGCAGTGACTTATGTGAATAGTTTAAAACAAATTAACAAACGTGCAGTGACACAAGGACTTGATTAACTGATTATAAATGTGGGCCATAATATTAAAATAAGCATTTGTAAATAAGCTGTAGATTTTAGGCAAATTTATATTTATAAGTAAGCTTTTCGAACTTGATTCACATTCGTTTTTTATTTAAGATTAAAACTAGCAATTGTTTATAGCGGATATTAGAGAGAACAAATGAATAAAATTTAGAATTGACATGTTGTAAATATACTCCTAAATAAAGTTAATTTTTATACCCTAAACACATTATTTTAAATATAAAAGTTATACCGGCCAATTTTTTGCAATTTTGTGGTCGTGTGGTGTTATTTTTATCAAAACCCAACACTCCAAGTTGTAAAGTTCTCCGAAGCACGAGCATCATAACCTCACATCGGAACCAGCCGTTGGATCTCTGCGTGGAGGCCTGCAAGCCGAGACAGCCCAGAGGGGAAGAGTGCAGAGCAGCAAGCAGCTACGGGAGGACGTGCCCGAGGAGTTGCAGCAGCATCATGTCCATTGCTGTCCGACAACAAGGCCATCGTCGCCTACGAGCCCGAGATAAATTCGGCAACAACACAAGTACTGTCTACGCCTAAAATAAGCTAAGTGAGCACCGGGAAGTTTATGCATGTGCACCAAGAGTCTTACCCAAGGCAATACAACCCATATTTATCGCTGTAAAGTGAATCCAGGCCGCAAATTAGCCCAACTCCATAATTTGGGGTTATGTGACAGTTAGATCCGCAAAAGACGCCAACTGAAACAATTGGTGCGTGGATCTGGGCCGCCTTTTAACAAATGCTGGAAAAACAAATGATGTAAATGCCGCGAAACAGCTAAATTCAAATATTTGCCGGTGGAACTGTGATAAATTTTTACTTTATTGTAAATTCACAATCGCAATTGTCAGTGGAAACCATCTTGATTTAACGTATGACCTAATTTCGAGTATTTGCTTGTGCGCAGTAGTACAAAGTTGAAATACAGATCCGTATTTAGTTAAATTAAGAATTATACATTCAGCCCAACTGAACCTAACCGAGAGAAAGGGTAATTGCTTACCGAAATTTTTGAGTTAGCTATAATAATTGTCAATACTTGTAGATAAATAAAATATCAACAGGGCATATAACCATTTATTTCAACGAGTCCACTGCGTTTGAGAAGAAATTGCAGACGCAATCGGCATGAGTGATACC
Organism: Agriotes lineatus; assembly: GCA_940337035.1. Classification (NCBI taxonomy): domain Eukaryota; kingdom Metazoa; phylum Arthropoda; class Insecta; order Coleoptera; family Elateridae; genus Agriotes; species Agriotes lineatus. The sequence continues at coordinate 84,670,081 of OW679201.1, read as the reverse complement.
ACCACAAAAATAGTCTACCTAACTTCGACTACAAATAGTATTCGGGGGACTATTCGGCGAACCAAACCTATTTTTGAAAAAAAAATTTCAACATTTAGTTACATATGTTAATACATAATTCGTGTATAAATCTTCAATAAATATTTTAAAAGGTGGATAAATGTATTGGTGACGTTTGATACTAGCCGTTGTTATTTCTCTTGGTATTCATGATCTCTATGCAGTCTAGTTTACGTCGCATCTCGACTACTCCGTATGAGTCAGTGGAGTGTGTAACGGTTAGTTGTTTAACCTGGCGCCCTCAACTATCGTTTTGTTACTGTATATGACATTTAGATACATTTATTATGCATTCTTTACACTTTGTGTTTGAAGTTGAAGTTTAACTTTCAAACTTCGAAATTATTAGAACGTACCCTTATGATGAAAATTATAACCTTATTACTTCTCGATAGTAATGGGTATGTTACTAAAAAATTTCAGATCTAAAGTTGAAACTGAAGATTATTGATTTCAGCAAGATGGTGTTATGTCATACGACAAGAATTTATATGAAGGATCACGCAGTTCTGTAGCACATGCGACAATGTATGACCAATTTATTACAGTATCTGGAGAGACGCATTGTCAAAAAGAAAGTTTTCACATACAATTTTTAAAATAAAGTTTGCTGTGGATGTTTCAATCTTATATTTTTCGTGTTATAAAGTTATGTAATTTGAATCAACACATAACAATCATACGTAGTACAAAGCATTTATATATGAGGTTGAACAAATGTGAAAAATATGAGAAAACTACACCTAGCGTTCTTCGAAGTAATCTCCCTCGACTTCTAGGCACCATAAAAATCGATATCATACATGAGTATGCTGGAGACAGATTTGGTAAATAGGAGGGATGTTTCACGACTGTGATACTTTATTTCGCCAAAAATACATAATTTACAGGGGCATTGTAGTATAAAAGATTTAATTTGCCAGAAGCTGCCAAGTACGGCCGCACACTACGAATGCTTTTCAGTAAACGATTAAAGACACTACTGAAGTATAAGTGACGGCAATACCCGGTGACATACATTCTTTGTGAATGATGCCGCAACTGTTGACGCGAGCGATTGGCATGGTACGTATTCTTTTTTGGTCTGGAAGACATCTCTGATCGCCATTCCAGACTTCGGCTTTATGGATTGTACTGAAAGCACCAAGACTTGTCACCAGTAACAATTGAGTACAGGAAATTTCAGCCAATGTCGGCCGTTGCAATGAAGTCTAGAGAGGTGTCCACTGGGGGTGCAGGAAAAAAACCCCGGAAAAAAACCCGGAGAAAAAACCCTAGGAAAAAAAACCCGAAAAACCGCATAGGAAAAAAACCCGGAAGAAAGACCGCTACGAGTATTTTTACTGTGATGTATTGCAATAAGATTTGTTTTGTCAAACAAGATTTAATTTTGTTAGGAAAGTAATTAATTAAATAATTCAATTACTTCATTTCACTAATCTATGAATGAATGAATAATATAACTATACTCTGAAACCCTCCATATTAGGTACATGTTCTGTGAAACATTAAAGTAAGTATTCATTAAAATTATAATTCCGCTTTGTCATGGTCAGTCTCCATTCTACATTTCTTAGAATAAAAATTTCAGTAAACAAGAGCCTTAAAATGTTGAAAGATGATTAGAGGATTAAACTACAACAAGCAATTTGTGCCCAACCTTCAAATAAGCCACTCATTATCAATATTTTAGAATTAACTTGAGAAAATCAATTAGCATGCCAGACAATTCTTAATCCCTTACAGTCATATTGATAATACTATTGGCAATTGTCTAGAATTCTTCCTATATATACTAAAATGTTGAGGGTGATCGTTATAACTGAAGTAACCATGGAAGTGATACGTTCAAATAAAGGTGGCTAGAAGTTATGTTTTGGTGGTTACATGTACGTTGTACATAAACAATGTGGTAACAATATTCGTTGGCGGTGTTCTAAGTACAGTTCATTAAAGGTAAGCAACCACTTTTTAATTTATTTTTGTACATTTGTACCCACATTATGTATGTAAAATAATACTGATCCATGAAGGTTAAGTCAAGAACGTGATAGTGTGAGATTTATTTACTAATTGTACCTACATTTTTTTTACAATGCAGGGCGGTCACCCTGTTAATGCTGTAGAAATAGAAGCTACAAAATGTATTCAAGGTATGAAGCAAAGGGCTAAAGATACTTTAGCCAAACCGCTCTAAATATTTGCTAAGGCAATGGCAAATTTAGAAAATTCAACCGTGCGGTAATGCCCGTAGAAGAATCGGTAAAGAAAACTTTGAGAAACCATAAAGGCGCTAACCTCCCAGACCCAACATCCCTACAAGTGCTTGTTATTGAAGGTACAGTATTTCTTACTTCCGTATGTTTCAGAATACCGGGTGTAACTGAGATTAGGTTTCCCCCTTTATTTTCTTTATTTTTTAATGTAAAGTATTCAAATTTGGAATGTTCTATATATGCAAAGGGCCCATCAAATCCAAATTTCATTAAAATCGGCCCAGCCAGTAAAAACCTGAGGTTCGATTTTTTTCACGATTAGAATACCTTCCATAGTGACGATTTGGAAAAGTATGGGAAAGTCAACTCTGGTCATGTAGTCACTATGTACTATACATATTTAATTTCTTTTGCAGGCGACTGGTGTACTACAGGAGAGCCCGATAATGAAAGATTTCTCCTTCATGATAGCGGGGTAGATTCAGATGAACGGGTAATTGTCTTTGCCACGGATGAATGCCTTTCCCATCTTGCAAATGCTACAGACTGGTTTGTAGATGGAAATTTTTCGCTAGCACCACCTTTATTTCTACAGCTGTATGTGGTCCGAGTGAAAGCGCAAGGGGTGCTTGTGACTTGTGCTTACGGTTTGTTGAAAAAAAAAAACCAAACCACATATGAAACCACGTTACAAGCAATCGTAAGCAATTGCGAACAAAGAAAGCTCTACCCGGATCCTTCCTACGTTCACATAGACTTCGAAAGAGCTGCAATTCAAGTAGTAAAAACAGTATTCGGTGATCACATTGTGATAAGAGGGTGCTTTTATCACTTATCGCAAAGTACTCACCGAAAAATACAAGAGCTTGGACTGGAGGGCAGGTACCGAGGAGATGAGGTGTTTTGTGGCATGCTAGACGGTTTGGCTTTCCTGACTTTGGAAGATACTACCAGAGGCATGACCTATTTGAAAGAAAACATCCCCGAAGGGGCCCAAGAACTTATGAATTATTTCGACGCCACATACTTGTCCGAAACGTATAGAAGAGTGGGAAACAACAACGGTAACATACGGTGACCACACTCCAAGATGGTGAGCGGACCAACAATCAGACAGAAGGGTGGAATCATCGATTTTCCAATTTAGTTGGGCAGAAGCACCCTAGTGTGTGGGTACTAATAAAAAAAGATGAGGCAGGAATTAGCTGTCGTTATAATTAAGCTACAGCAACAACAACTAGGACGATTGGCGAAGAAAACGAAAAGACCTGCTTATGTGATGAATCAGGAGCGGCTCAAAAATGTATGTGAGGAGTATGGCGAAGGTATGCGAAATTTAGAAAACTTTTTAGGTGCAGTTAGTCATACTATTAGATTTTAGTAAATGTAAATATGTAGGTATATATTATAGATAATTCTGTAGTATTAAATTATTGTGTAAACTGTACTGTACTGTAGTAATATAAATAAATAAAATTAATAACTATTAAATGTCGATAATTTATTTGATACGTACTTAATAATAAACAAATTTGTATAATAATAAAACCAATCAGTTATAGTGAGTCATGATTACTAATATTTACCTGCTTAATTTCAGTCATAACAGAATATATAAAATAAAATTATCAAATTTACATTTATCAGGGATGGAAGCTTTGGGGGTTTTTCTTCCGGGTTTTTTTTCCTATGGGTTTTTTTTGGGGTTTTTTTTCGGGGTTTTTTCCAGGGGTTTTATTTCCTAGATTAGTCCACTGGATCTAATTTTTGGATCAGGTTGTGTTGGACGAATTTGGAACAACCTTTCTTTTCCGCAATTTTTTTCTAAAATGGCATAATAAAAATAAATAATTTTACGACTGATTTCTGTTCTATCATTTTCAGTGTCAGCCGTTGGTCAGCGGCCACAAGTAGTCGGACTTTTTCGATGGTTCCGGACAGCCATTCGCCGGAAAAACCATTTGAAAACACGATTATGGGACAAAGCGTCGGCGCTGTACAAGTTTTTAACATTTCTAATGTTTTCGTAGCTATTTCCTTCAGTTTGAATCAAAGTCCTATATTCGCTCTCTGCTTCTTATCTGGTTTGTATCAGACGTAACACCGACTAACTTCTTTAAATTTGGAATGGCAGGGCAACGATAATTAGAAAAAGTTTACTTTTTTAAAATGGTAATTTCTAAAGTTAGTAAAAACAATACGGAAAGCATTGTAGTTCAAAATATTGTACAGACGCTAAACAAAACAAGTGTTTCGGTAGCAGGACTGCAGTTTTGTTGAATAACGTTTAGTTATTTATGAGAATAACTTTTCCTAACTTGACCCACATGGTTTTCCTTTAAACATTGTAAGATCTACATAAGTTGCTCTATATAATATAGAAGAACCAAGCATTGGGCTTATACTATTTTGCTGATTATGCTACGAGATGCAATGTTTGAAACCACATTATCTTTTAGTTTGATAAAGGTAAACGGGATATTAAACAGGCCTTGTGCTTTATTAGCAAACAATAGAAAGTTGCAGAATAAAGTAGACAAACAAAGGGTAGAAAGTGGAAAAAAACTACCCTCGAATTTGACTGAGAGAAGGCACCCTGCTAGCTGAGAGAAACCGTAAATAAAAGCCGATAAGTAGAAGCAATTACAGCTATGCAATAGAGTTTAGTATTACTTTGGACCTAGCTTGTTCGTTAAAGATGCCTCAAAGAACGATCTCTATAGCCTACGTACATCCATGGTGAAATAAAGTTTATTTTTAACCAAATAGAGAAAAATCGTAGAAATACGGATTTTTCACTTTACATTTTCCATGTTTTAAAATGATAAGAATTGCAACAAGTATGATTTCGACTGACTTTTCGCTTTTATCATTTTTGACGTTGACAGTTGTAGAACTGTAATATTTTTTTGGAGTAAGTTTCATTGTACTGATCAACTATCAAGTGTAATGATTTTGATAACGCGTGAACCTAACCTGAGTTGAGAGTGGTTGTGTCTATTGGAGCTAGCAAAATTAATAAACTCAATAGTCAATAATTATATAAAAGAGCATATATTTTACATAAAGCATCTAAAGAGAAATTTGTTATAATCTAAAGATTAATACCATACAGAGTTCTATAGTATTTTATCCACCCGAGTTAGTTAAATTAAATAAACTAAATAGCATCAGTAAAGGGGGTATAGCAGTATATAGAAGAAACGCAGATAGTAATTAATATAGTAGGGAGAACTGAATAAAGCGACAAATAATAAGTTACATGATTAATCCTATTAAAAACCAGAAATAATAAACCGTATGTAAAGAAGAGCAAATAATAATGGCAGAATAAAATGACGAATAGCTATGCTATACATTTCTGATAGCAACATTATCAGTCACTATTTTGAAGTATTGAAGAAAGGACAACCCGAGACCAGTATTTCCTTAAATAAGCAGGTAAATACAGAGAAATACTACATTATCCTACCGCAGATGTATTACATTATTTTTCGGCAACCAGCAAATGGTACACTTAGCGCTTTAGTTGCACACACCACTCGAAGCAGAAGGGCTGCTCGGGGACTTAGCGCTTTGTCGCGTGCAACACCAAACCGTACCAGTTTATCTCCTTGAAGAAGTCGGATTGTGATTGTCCTTTTGGAAAGATTATGAATTAAGTAGCAGACAAACAAAACAGTCGCACGTGTCCTAGAATGGCGACCAGCTTGACGTAACTTTCGCGATGTGAAAACGCAGCGGAAGTTTAGCCACTTTCTCTGTAACCCGTGACATCAGAGTTATTTTCCATCTCAGCAATATAATTGTATAGCGTCCAGCTCCTGCTGCCGTCGAATATTTTTCCTTATAGTTTTCGTTATTCAGTACAATTTTAATTTGTACTTTGTGTTTGGCTGTATTTTGTACAACCGCGCGCAGGTGATTTTATGAACGAGTTCAAAATCGGTAATTGGAGGCAGGGCAAGTGATTAATATATCGATTCCATTCCTACACCGAAGCTGTTTCTTTCTGGGTTAAGAGACGTCCACCATTTGTTGACCTCTTCCACTTATATTAGGCCACTTGCCTGTTTAAATGGTAAAGCTGTCGTTTTATGGCCCTCTTTGCTCGTAAGCCGGTTAAGCGGCTATCCTTGCCTATCAAAATAGAGACATAGCTCCCTTGCTCAATATTACCGACTACCACAGATGTCAGCATGATAGCCAAACAGCCTACGATATTTAAAAATCCTTAAAACCCAAGGATATTGTTTAATCGGTAATCCTCCCACCATTTGTTACACGCGAATTTATAATCCCGTAGCGCCCAGAAATTTAGTATTACGTACTTTACGACCCTCCCGATTGACCTATATAGAAACACTACGCTATCAGAATGACCCCGAGCCTGTGTCCCACTGTAGCTAGCTGCGCACAAGTTAGGCTTCACTATTTTTCGTAAATTATTTTGAGAGTGTAAAAGATGTAATCTGGTTATCTAAGAGAAGTGCCATTTAAGTAATATTAAAATACAAAATAGCAACTGATTCACAATAGTTTAATAATTATTATACACCAAGTGAATTAAACATAAGTTTATTCACGAAAAGATGTTGAGCTTACGAGCACTTAGTACGAGTGAGATCCTAGCTTTGAGTTAATAAATGAATAATTCACGTGGCGTATATATGTTCGTCTTCAATTTTGACCAAATTTTGTCAAAAAAATAATCAATATTCAAATTAAGATATAAATTTTCCCATTCATCGTCGATTTGATCTACATTTTAGTAATTATATATTACACACTACAAAGAGAAAGAATAATTGAATGTAACTATTTGTAGAAATAATAAAAATATGTTGTCCTTCATTGAAACTTTTTTATTTCTCTAGCGAATTAAACTTTTTTAATTATCTAGTGAATTAAAATACTTTTATCTCACTTGTGAATCATAGACTATTTATGAAGGTTGTTATGGAGTTAATAATGTCAAAATTGAATAAAAATAAAAAATTTCAGCAAGAAGGGAAGAGTAACATATAAAGGATGTAACAGAAACACGAATAAATGAGGAGTATCGAGCGAGTCGACTATGGTAATTACTATTAGAACAAAGGAAAAACTATTTCAACAACATGGGTGACAAACTGAGAACAGTACGAAGGTTGTTCAATGCAAAAAAAACTGAAATTTCTGAGTAAAAGACAGATCTTAAACGCCCAAAGTTTTCCTAAAGTAAAATATGTTTCAAACAACGATGATACAAAGAGAGATACATAATACGAACCGCTAAAGTGCTGTTTTACAGACAAATGGACGGGGCTATTGCAAATAAAACAGTAAAGCAAACCAACTGCAATGGCTACGTGATGTTTACATAGTGAAAAAACAAAAGAAGAAGACTATTAACAGTTGGATCTTTTTACGACTTTTACCGTTTTGTCTACCACTTCGAGGCTGGGTAATACCATTAATTAGCAAAAAAATACTGTTGAATAGATTCGAACCAACACCTCCAGAGGAAATCAAACACCTTAACCACTCGGCTAGGATGGTTACGTAAAACACATGCTTATTGTTGTATTATGAAATGGAGATGACGACGTCAGAAACTAAACCCGATCACAGTCGAAGCAAGTTTGATAGGCGACCAGCCAGCTTGCCACACTCAGGCAACTTTGTGCGCTGCTATATAAAATTATGATGTCAAGAAGAAATAGTAAAGGCAGTTGAAACAAAGGGAAAAGAAAAACTTTAAGGCAGTTAAAAGACAGTAAAACCAAGTCAATTATCTTTAGAATACCTATCATTAAGAAGATTGGTAATACATTTTTAATACAATTAACGGCAGTAAAACTAGAAAACACAAATTTTACCTTAACTGATTCTGTCAAAGGTCACCATTGACGATTTGAGGCCTTTGTAGGGTAAAAAGGGCAGTGAAGAGTATTTGATATAAAAACCACTCGAGCAGAAATATTAAAATGCGTAAGTCAATTAAGAATATTTTTTAGCTAGACAAGAGTTAGCCAAGCCAAATGCCTAAAAACCACGTCATTATTAATTAACCGCGTAACTTACTCAAAACTTTCCGAAATTGATGATAAACATCGCAGCGAGGTGTAGTTAACAAAAGTGAAACAAGCTTATTAATAGAAACTGTTAACAGAGCACTTAGTCTTAATTTTCAGCCCGACCAACTGTAAATACTGCCCAACTTGAGACTACTCACTCGGGCAAGCTCGTGCAGTTCAAATCCCAATGGTTTTCATTACCAGACTTTATGGGTTAATGACAATTCTAGGGAAATGCGGCTTAACTCGGAAAGCTCGCCTGGGATACGCGACAATTACTTTAGTGTTTCAGACAAGAATGGTTGGTGAAGGTCGACATCCTAGAACGGTTTGCTGTGGCTTTGATGCACTCGCGCCTGGTAGCATTTTCAATGCGTCTGCAACGCAGCGTGGCCACAAATTTTTATCTAGATTTCCCATAGGTTTTCCGTTGGCTGTGAGCTTTAATGTCAACTGATTACAGGAGAGCAGCTCTTTCAGCTTCTGGCGTGTTGGCATTTAAAAAAGTGATCTTAAATAGCCGTACAAGGTTTAATTTATTTTTTTTTAGTTTTTGTGAAAAACTATTATTGCGCAAATTTGTAGGTAGGCAATTCTGAAAGATATTGATGAAAAAATTGGGACAAGACAAGCTACGTCAAGATAAGAGTAACCCTAATATGCAAACTCATGGCTAACCCTCACATGTGTTTTACGAAATGCTACGCCTCTTTCATCTGGAGTACAAAATAATGTAACTCAAATTCGGATCAATTATGTTCGTGAATGAATTGATACCAACGGTGCAAATGTACCATCTTTGCAATTTTTACAGAGGTACGAGGTACTTAATTTTTGGCCGTCAGGCTACGTCAAAGATGATAAACACCTAAAGCAACAAACTAGGCAATAACGTGGAAGAGAGAGATATAAAGTCAAAAATGGAAGCCCAGTGCAGTTGACACAAGATATTTGTGGCCGTTGCTGTAAGTGGGGATCGAACCCACACTTTTGGCACAGAACTAGATGTCTTACGTTTGAGCCACCTGTAGATTATATTATAGTGAACTAACGTAAGGAATATTAAGTAGTAGATATAAGAGTGTACAGAATAATCGAATGCGACTAAGATAAGTATTTCCTGAGGGTGCAAACAAAAAACTGTTTTCATTCAAGAAACAGGAACAAACTAGACAAGATAGGAAAGTTACACGACCAGACAGAAAATTCAAAGAGGTCGATTCCTACCTTGGAGGAACCAAATCATCCGAAACCACGTTCAATAAGCTCGGATAGATGACGTCACACTGCTTCCAAGAACTGGCTGCATGGAAACAGAAAGGTTTAACTCAATCATTTATTTGAGAGATATTCAAATGGAGGGAATTTTCAAAGAATTGGAAAGACTCATGGACTGTTACAATACGTAACAAAGAAAGCAAGGGCAACTGTGATAACTATCGATGTATTCTTGTTTGCTTTGAGTAGATATGGAAAAGTTCCCAGAGAGATCATCATAACAGAATAATGCTTTAGCGTAGATATAATTTCCCTCTTAAAAAAGACTAACATCAAGAAGAAAAGTTTCTCTATTTTAGGAATCATGAAGTAGTTTGGTTCAAGTCCAAGTAGATCTTGAAGTCATGAGGAGAAGACTGGTCACGGAGTATGCAGTGTTTTTGTTATTTACTGACAGTCTCCAATTAGCAAAAGAAGTTGCACGATTTAATATCATCATGTGGAGAATATTTACATCTTGGCACGAAGATTAAAACACTGGATGTGATAGAAGGCGGAAAAGTGTTTTAAGTTCGCAGCAGAAATGTATCTCCACCGAAAATCAGCTGGAGCCTCTAGATCACAAATAAGAGAATACGAGAAATGACGAAGAAGCCAGATACCATGTTATTGGACATTTAACGAGGGCAACTCATTCAAAATGGCTACGTGGAACGAAGACGGTATATTTAAGGACCTTAAGAATTGGATTTCCACGAAAAGAGGAAGATCAAAGGTAACGAGGACAAAAGGTATAGAAAAGACAATGTTAGAAATAACTATTTAGCGAGGCAACAGTTGGTAGCTACGAAAAGTGTCAACCAGTCAGAAGAGGACGCTATAAAACCGTAAAAATATATAAAACACAATCTTTATATTCAAAAGGAGGAGAAGAAAACATCAGATAACTACAGATGCACCAATCTGCTTAACTATACCATAAAATTAACCACCAAAATACCATATTAAATAGAAATACAAGCTAGAATTACAAATTAGGTTGCAGCTAATAAACAACGAGGACAAACTATCATTACACCAACTTGCCTTTAAATGATAATAAGTATGACCAAGTACAAGAAATCTACTAAGAACCTGAAGCCTCTGAACCTACTGGATGTGACCTAAAGCTGGAAGAAACAATAAGAGGATAAGATATCTGCTGATAATATCGCGGACTATATGTAATGAAATCCAAGTAAAATAAAGGCTCACGTATATTAGAGTATCTGTAAAACTTGATTTGGAAGACCAAATATATGATGATATAAAGTGGACAGAGTGATGATCAGCATACTTATAAAAAATACTATCATGATTGCGGTATGAAATTAAGGGTCAAGATCTGCAGTGGAATAAAAACCTAAGACGATCGACATTAATTGTCCTAGTTCAGAGTAGGTATATTGTCTTTTCAGTTCTCTAAAATTTCGATAACTGATATATTTAGCAAATTTGTTTCTCTCTCATTTTTAAACGATATATAAGACGTGTATTAGATTCTGGATATGATTAAGATGATTATTTGACCATGTAAAGATTAGAATAAAGTTAAGATGAAGAAAATTATAATATAGTGTTGAAAGTAGAGAGGTGAGTGATAGTGGAATAGGAGAAAGAGCTTTAAAAGGAATAATATGGAAATGGAATTAATGCTTTGGATTCACCTGAAACGATGCCATTTGAACGGGAATAGCAATTCATAAATTAGTTGGGAGAATGGAAGAAGTGTTGATCATGAGATTCTCAGGAAAGTGATGTATGAAATTAAGAGAACGATAGTCAATATCGGCAGTGAAAAAAAATCAACACCAGCTGTCGTAGTCAAGCATTTGGAATACATATTTTTCCGAAAATCGCTAATTTTTAATACTGTTACATTTCTTTTAAACCAATACAATTAACCGATATAAAGCGTGTGGACATGCATTGTTACAATCTATTACATTTACTTGTAACTATCTAGTTTTTCCTTCACTATAGTAGTCGTCCTGTAGGTATTATCGTTTCACAACAATTTTTTTGAACACTGTCTTAATTTTTTATTGTTTCTTTCTGTTTGTCTAACACATGTTTTTTAGTTTTATGAATTTACAATGGTATTAAATATCTATCTCGACGTACACCACCCTCTTATTTGCAGTTGAAGATAACCTCTAAAAAGTCTTTGTAGCGTTCTATCCTTCATGGTATTTGTTAAGTCCGTTTGAGAATTGACACCGCCCCAGCTTTTATACACTCGATGAATATGTGAGAACACCGCGAAACTCGTCTTGACTGATTTCAAACAATGCGGTTGGGTGAGTGAATTAGCTGTTTCGGTTTCGGAAAATCACGACTTTGTCGGATATACCCAGTTCCCACAGACGCAGCTTAATAATCTTAAAGTCACTTCCGTGTTATTGTGCTGTCAACCGTTCCGCCAACGCCCTGTTCCGATCCAAACCAAGGAAAAACCTGCCATTACATCGTTTGTAGCCGGACGCAATTTTTGATCGTGTCTTCGAATTCGCGTTCCCGGCAAACCTTTAGCTGCCAGCGCCACCAGAATTTTCGTTCAGCTCCGGCACCAGTTACTTTTCTGCGTTTAAGTAAATTTAACCTGTTCCTAGTGCATGCTCGATTTACCAATTTTGTATGTATGTAAGGCAAGTTGAAAATAGATTCGTTTTTAGAATTATAGTAACGTCTTAAGCTTTTTGTACTGACTTTTCGCCAAGCTATCCATATTGATTTCTCTGTGAAATTGTATTCCCCTGTATTTCCTTATCACGTGACGTCACCAACAGGTAGAATTCCTAAGGATTGTTTTGCTACCTATGCGGTTCTGCCCATCAGCTTGGATCCGCTTAAATGTATTTTTATGAATGTGATCTTAATAGAGTTTTCTAACTTATTATGCAATTCCATTTTGTAAAACGAAGTACAGTTTCGCGTATCCTTTAAGTGCGATTAGATTTTCAGAGGTCAAGAGTAGGCGTGTGTCTGATCGCGCATATCAACCGTCACAAGTTTTCCAGTTAAAATTTTTCCATTTTATCACCAGCAGACATACATCAGGTGATGCCCCTAAAGTAATACGAATTTGTCCCCGAATATTTCCAGGTACAATTGCTTTGAACATCGCGAACGGGTCACTGCTCGAATATTTCTATGTCAACAATAATTTCGAAATAAATCTAGGTTTTTTATCACGATTACTATAAAACGTTTACAAATGTATTATCCATATGTGAACGCAGTTTAGATAAATCACGACTATTTGTAGTATCTTTCTGGGTATCTTAACCATTGTGTGGAAATATACTTTGAGTTACAGAAAAAGATGATTAAATACAGAGCCTATCTAGATAATTGCCGTCATAAGTTGTGGAAGATAGTAATAATTTTGTCTAGAACTGTTTTTCTATCAAAAGCGTATGGTGTTTTCTCAAAATAATTTTTATTTGAATGAGGAATTGAGTATGATTTCAAAAAAGTAAAGTGCACTAGGAAATTAAAATCGACTTAACCAAGAAAAACAACTTTAGACTCTCTTTTGAGTAATTAGGTAAATACGCGTATCTACATCACTCATGCTATGTGTGTGGGTAACAAATATGCCACATCTTGTTTAATTTATAAATTCGAACTGAATTAATAAACGTGGGTGTGCTATTACAGGTTGCAAACTTTCCTGTTTAGAAACGCCAACGATTGTTAAACAAGAAGCCTAAATAAACCTTTGATTTCCACCGGCTTTGTCAACTAATTAGTACAAATAGCATTAAAATTCGACTGTGATGAAGTCTTCACTTAAATATGCCCACGCTGTTATGTTAACCGAACCGATTTGCTTCGCAAGCTCGACTTTCATTTCTCGTTTGTTTATATTCTAATAAATAAGAACGAGAATTAATAATGCACTTAGGGTGCGGCAAATTCGAACTCATCGGATGAGGTTTAGAAACGTAATTAAGAATCAGTGAAGGCTAAAGGTCTACAGCATTTACATTTCACAAAGGATGTCATGAAAGGTATACAACTGAAGCACCCACAAACTAAATTAAAATTGGGGTTTAATAATATGTGCCAGCCACACAGGTAAATGTGAAATAAATCGACTAAAAAGGAAAAGGACAATTCAATATAATGTATTATTTGAAATTATAAAGAATACAACAGGAAACTATCTTCCAATTGTCTAGAGACTAAGCTTCACATTGAAAAATAATGACTAAAGTGAGTTTTGCAATGAGCTGCGTTATTTTTTAATTAGATTTTATTTAACACTCGATAAAACACAATAGTTTTACCTAAGAGATTAACTCAATTTTATTCTGCAAGGTTTCGTAAATCTGTGAAGAAGGTTCTTTTTCAACTAAACTTAAATTAGTATATTATTTTTAATTAATTCAATGAATACATGTTTTAAAATGCTTTTCTTCCACCTAAACCCTTCTTACCCTATACGCATATTGTGGAGGAGTTATGAAATTATCGAAAATTATATACAAGGCCTATTTTGTCTCGTATTTGTGGGTTCACATAAAATAATCCACGATCTACTTAAATAATACTACATAACTACATAACTACATGTTAGAATTTAGATTTCTTCTTAATTTATATCTGGAAGTCTTAAGTTTCAACAAAGCTTAGAAATGCTTCATTTCTGGTGTTTCAGGTATGCAGACTTCACCAATACTGATAAAGGCAAAAATCGAAAATTGTAAAAATGTCACCCTTAACACCCACTAGAGATGAAAAAGATTACATTGCTTACAGTTTAGAACTTTTACGTCCGCCAAAATTAAGAGTGTTTATGAACAGTCACTTTTATGATGTATTCAGTAGAAAAGGGAGAATAAATTTAGTAAAATAGAGAGACTGAAGGTCCGTCCATATTCGTATCAATTGACTAGCTCGGTACAACATAAATATTTATCAAGGTCGGGTTCTAAAACTTGGGTAAAATAATAACTTGATTAAATTGTCAATAGATCCAATGCGAAACTGGTTAAATGATATTCTCTCATACGCGCAAGTGGAAGATATATTTTTTAATAACTTCAATTATATTTACTATCGAATAAAGGTACTAATTACAATATATTTAGTTAGCAAAGTATTTTTTTAAATTTATTTCCTTACATGTGATAAATTAATGCGGATCTCTCCTGTATTTGTTTACCACACCACACTGCCATACTTACAGCAAGGTTACTTTCAATTGTACCGCTAGGCTATACAGATAGAAACCAGGTACCGCACTAAAGTCCACACTCAGGAATATTTGCCGTCCCTAGTTGGCTGCCAGCACCACCGCAAAGAACTCCTTCCCATGCCAGTTCTTGTGCAAGCGACTCCATATTGTGGCAGAAGAATTCGAGTAATAACCCCCGCTTGCATTCAATTACGAACCACTTAGTTACTTATGGTTTGCGCGTTAATTTATATATTTTGATATAATTTTTATAAATAAAACACTATTCAACTTGATTCCTGGTTGTTATTCGGTTTACATATCAAAACCAGTCCAATAACAATACATTTTACTCATTGAAGTTACTATTTTTCTGTTTAATATTTTTAATACATCTTTATTAGTAATTAACATCTCATTTATTTTTATATCCACTAAATACCAGATTCCATATAATTTTTGTAAATGACAACAATTTGATAGCTGTTTAGCTAACTACATTTTAATATTTATTTTCTGTTCACGCATTTAATTTTGCTTGCAGGTACCTTTCATTTTATTTCTTATTTACAATTATACATTTCTTATGTAATTTATGTGATTTTTTTTATTGTACTCCCATTGCTGTAATTATAGGCATGTTTTATATGGCCAATCTTACATTTTTTAAAACAGCTTGTAATTCAATATCTCTTTTAGCACATATTAACATTTACCATTATTTTTAAGGTCACTTTATAGTAAACTTTTGCTTAATTAGATTACATTTGCATATTTACCTTTATAAAATGTGAAACCATCTTGAAGTGATCTAAACGCAACCTGTTGACATTCCTCTTGAGTTATTAGACTCAAATTCAAGCCAATCATGTTTACTTAAAACCCATTTAACTCATATATTGACATATAATTCTTCGTTTTATTAAACAACTCCTTTATTTATCGAATATTGAAATTTTTAAAGATTAAGCAACAGCCAATTCTGCAATTTATTATCAAAGTAGTTTTACAGCATAGGTGATGGATTAAATGGAACGGCTTGCGGGTACAATATCAACAATATATACAAAATAAATGAATGGTAATAGAAACGAAAACCACAAAACACAGTATTGTAATGTACGACTTTAAACTAGAACAAGTAAAATTCTAGAACTACTTGAAAGTGATAATAAATAGCGAGAGAACCACAATAATAAAAGGAGGGATAGAATAGCAAAAATGCCATAAATAATAATACTCCGGCGAAGAAAGAAGTATTGGAAAACACCAAATCTAAAGTACTTGCGAAATTGGTAAACCAGTACTCACCTACTAAAGCGAATTATGTGCATGTACAATGTACATAGAAAAATACAATTGGTCCTCGTAGGCTATAGAATTAGAAGAAAGAAAAAAAGGAGCGCTGAGAAGGACATGGGAAGAAAAGGTGAGAGAAAACAGAGTAGTTACGTAGACAAATATACCTTGATAAGCCAGGGGTAGACTACAGTGGGAGAAGGTGTGGAGAAATATGTCATAAAACTCAATCCATGATAGATACACGTTAAGAAACAACGGTTTCCGGATAAAGTTTTTTCTAATAAATAGAGCACCAATGTTATGAAGGTACCTTGATTTAGCAGGCACTTACTTGGAATTGGCAATTTGAATAATTCCAATACTTCAAAGTCTTCTTTGAGGAACACAGATCACAAGAAATATAGTGTAAAAACAATGGAAGTAAGTGAACATAGGTCCTCCTTTTCTTCTAACTCTAGTGAACATACAATGTTGTAGCTATACAAATAATACAGAAAATCTGTGTTCACATTAAGCATTTTGGAGGTAGAAGCTTAGCCGTTGAGATACCTGTTTGAAAAAAATTACAGAACCACTTTTCTGTTCTTACTAACTTTGTTACATATAATATAGGTATTAGCTATATATCTATATATTTCGGTGTTGTAGACTGTTATATCTCTCTTTGCAAATATGTAACTATTCATCTTAGAACTGTAACGTTTTATGAACGAAGTATCAAGAAAACACAGGTCATAAGATGAGATACATGGGTAAAATAAGTTTATTACATTTTTTTATTTTAATGGCAGCAACTTCTTTTTATTGATTTTTATTAAATTGTCGGTATGAAACCTTAAACATTCATTAGAAAAATACCTAAAAAGCCATTCTTGCTTCTTATCAAATACAATGTATACTTCTTTAAATATTAAAAAAAAAATACTGCAAAAATGAACGTACAGGATATCTATATATTGTAATCTTAATATATAATTTTCAACAGCATTCTGAATAAATACCTCACGTTTATATTCTTTTTAATACTTTGTGTGCCTAAATTTCCATTCTTTATTCACTTGGATAATCACCTATTTTACATCAATGCACATAAAAAATGTAATAAAAATGTAAAGTTTGAAACAATTGTTAGAGCGGTTTTTGAAAAAATTGAAAGTAACTGAAAAATGGCAAGAACAAACATCATACTTCCGGTATTGCGATTTTCTTCAAAAGATTTCTGTCGCATCTAGATAGTACACAACACTTACCTATATATGAAGTGCGAACGTCATACCTCTTTTCATTTTTGAGATATTCTGTTCACACACTGACTAACAGACAGACCAATGAACAAAAACATGTTTTTTTGGGTTTAGGGGACTCTAAAAGGTGCAGATCTGTTTAAAACTCAATTTCGAATTTTTGGCGTGAATCCAAGACTTCCTTTATTGTAAAAGGAAGTAAAAACTAGCAGTTCCTAACTTTACAATTTCAAGGTCGGCTGTAAAATGCGAGTAGCTTATTATTAGAAAGAACGAGAAAGGACGAATGCAGCCACATACCTCCAGCTTAAAGCTTAAATCTCCGAGGCTTAAATTGCGACGCCATTCAAATCCGCAACCGGATATGGGCAAACAAGTCCCAGATGGGTCCGATAAATTAACCATACAAATCCGCGGTACGCCAGTAAGCTAGGTCACCAATCTTGCACTTCTAAGTAACTATAAAATAGCTCTAGTCTACGTCATTAGGTTAATTAGAAGTACACGCGTGCGTTCAATTTAGGAGTCGTCGGCCAAAGAAAGCGAGAAACCAAACATAATGCATCAGGTGTGCAAAAACATTCGCAACTGTGGCCTAGCTACGCCTAACGAAGTATAGATAATCCAGCCTTCGCGACTGAAGATCATCAGAACCAGTTCAGTGACCTCGAAGAACTGTAAAATGTTGTGGCATTAGGAGGAAGTTCATCAAAAGGCATACAACCGGACAATGTAAGCCACTAAAGCGTAACGCTTTTTACCGGTAACAAACTGACTGCTCTACCACTGAATAACACTCTACTACCAGTTGGCGTAGTAACAGTTTCTGTACGGCATGCCCATATATTTATTTCCATAAACATAGTGTTACCACTAGTTATTATAACTTTTTCAATACTTCAATCAATTAATTACATTTCTAGGAAACTGTAAAACTACCAAGCTCTACACCACTAAAATTGCATCTTCTACTATATTCCTCCAGGCTGCAGATTTCATGAAAATGAATTTAGTACTAAAGTACCTGTAGAATCGCTAGCTAGATACCAAGCCCGACTTTCCTTGATCTTCTTCTTCGGGGACTCTTCAACTATTAATTAACGATTGTCAAAAGAAGACTGAGAGATGCCAAAATTGTGGGAGGAAAGGTTACTTCTAAAAAAAAGTAAACAACGTTGTCTGCTACTCTGAACACTCAAAGGAAATCCAAAATGGAGTGGACATGCGAATAGCGAAAATTGAACAACATCGTAATTAGGTACATACCCGTAAACTCTTACAAAGTGAGTATCGTATAGTGTCGATATATGCACCATCCAAGGAGGCACCAGAAGAACTACCTATAAAGACATAACTTAGTACAAGGATATTTTAACGCAGTAACAAGACACGAGCATCAAATTAGAGTTATAAAATGGAGGTCTAGACTAGGAATAAAAAAACATCGCTGCGAAACGATGTTACAGTTGTGCATTGATATTAGTTTAACCATAAGACAATATATCAACATCGCAAAAAAAGACTATATATGTGGAAATCTCCAGGTGATAGGTATGACTATCAGATAAACAGCCCGACGACAAATACAAGATTAAATTCGGGAATAGCAAACATTAAGACACTAGCAACAGTTGTTAATGATAAAAATTAGAATACAGCTCAATACTAGCACACAGGAAGCGAAAATGCATAAAATCAGCCAAAGAACTGAACATAAATATACATAGAAGAATACACTCAAAATTAACGATTTACAAACAGACAAAATAGTTAGAAACTGACTCACAACCACGGAAATTAACACAAGAGACAAGCCATCTCGCTAAACGTTTGCAGACTTGTAGAAGAAAATCAGCCAGGAGGAATTGCTATGCTGATGAAGATCTAAAAGATGGAGCGGAAGCAGAAAGTGGCTTAAAGATTTAACAAAATCGACGTTTATCACTATATACAATAAACGAACCAGTTGCAAACAAGGGAACTATAGCGTTAACCTTCCACTCTAACAAGGTGCTACTGCATATAGACCGAAGACTATAACAAGATCTTTCGCTTGTGTGAGATGAAAGGGAAGCGTGTAGACTATATAAATATAAAATTAGCGATTAGGGTTTTCCACCGGAGGCTAAGGAATTGGCGACTTCCAGTTTACTGATACTGTCACCTTAATAACAAAGCCGCATAGATCAGTTGGGAAAGCGCTAGGCTTACACAAAGAAAGTCCTCGGTTCGAATCCCGCGGGGGCCGGAATTTTTCCGCAGTCTTGGTGATTGAAATCGGGTTCGATGAGACCATTCACAGTTGGGCACCAAATTAACTGTGCCCTACTCAGAACCATAGACCAAAGAGGGTAACAAGGTCAACATATCACGAAGACACACACCGCACACAATGGTTGCTGCGCAAGCACAAAAGACGCGCTCCAACGATGTAACCCGAATCTGGAGCAAGTTGAGCATTGTACCGCCAAATGTAAGTGTATAAAGCACCAGCTTCTACACCGCAAGGTAAATGAGGTTACATATAATACATACACACATACAATAACAAAGAACAAGGAACTGGGACAGCTATTACTACAGCGACTCACTGAATAAAGCAGAACAAAATAGTAGGTATAAATAAAACTAACGTAATATTAGTAGATAGAGCATGCAAATAGAAATTAAACGACGCATTCAAATCTAAAAAAACATCTCGAGTGGTGGAGAAGACTACTGTGCATCCCATGGCTAGTACGGAGGACAAACATATCAGTCGTTAAATAAAGAGAAATAAAAGATCCACTTTCAATAATATGCCTGTGGTGCATTCTTCAATACTATGAACATAAAAGCAGAAGACCAGGGCAAAACATCTAAAGATCGATGGCACGGGTAAATAAAGAAAGATAGAAGCCAAATGGTCGCTCTCCCATCAAATGGATAGATTCAAGAAACACGCTTGCAGAAAACTAGTAGACACAGAAGACAAAAAATATGGAAATATATAGCTTCAGACAACAATCACAGATATATGGAGTCAGTAATGATAGAATGGGGACAGGTCGTAAACTCGTTGGCGATATTCGAAGTAATAACGCCTTGGAATATATAGGCATAGATTCGTATTTATTTAGGGCACCCAGGTGGCTTGTGAAGAAGTGGACGTTCCACTGTAGAGAACACTGGCGATGGTAAATGTGTACGATGCTCAGCTCGAGATTTGAAACTTACCTTACTTACGAACCTTTAAGGGTGTTTATTTAACTCAAAATAAGCGGAATTTTCAAAGAATTCTATTGAGATAAAATTAACGAAAATACATTTAAGGGAGTGATCGCAATAAAGAGTTACCACAATTCCTAAGAATTCTACCTGCGCACTATGAATAAATTAAAGTTTAACGTTAATTAACACGTACAAAACAAAGGTTGAACTTATTCTATCACATTATAACAATCTTAAGATGACAGTAAATTGCATATGCAGACAATAATAAGCCAGAAGTGAGTTAGCCGAATGCAGCGAATTAAAGAGGCTGGAGCTGAATTGGCCGGGCAATAAATCGATTGCCGCCATAGTTGACCGATGAAGACGGTCTCACAAGTTAAGAACAGAGTAAGTTCGGTAGATTCTCTTGCCGAACGGAGTGGTATATGCGATGCAGGGAAAGGTTTTCTCCACAGCTTCTTTAGTAGAAAAAACAACAGCAGTGCAAAGATTTTCCAAGAGCGATCAGCGCGTATCTACACTCGATATACGAAAGGTTTCTTCAGGGATGCGTTGATGAAGGATAGTGCTTTCTTTGATTTCGATCGGTAGAAAAGTTCCATGGGACTTCAGATGATACGAAATTCAGAATTTCAAACCTAGTTGCCTGCAAATTGAGGAAACTAAATAATTCAGTATATCGTTGTAAGTTTTCCAAAGCGACACGGTACGCTCACATCACAAAAACCAAAAACCTTTAGCTTCACGTCCATCTTATAAAACCAAATTTCTACTCGATTATTGTTGGCCAAATACTTCTGTCCCACGCTGACTCTAGCGTGACGGGCTGAATAAAACGAAAATACTAACTCATTCGCATTTATGGACTCCAAATGCAAAGTTATAACCGGGTTGTATAATAGAATATACGAAAAGCAGCTATGACAATGGATATTTGTTACTTGAACATCTAACAGAATACGCTGAAAATTTTCTTTAAAAACTTGAAGTCTCTAACTATTTCTCAGAAAAAATCCATCAATATTTATTTTGATGAACATAAAGATTTGGAAGGTTTTTTTGAATATACCGACTGGTTTATTTGATTTTGTTTGGGGGTTAGAGATACGAAGCTATATAAAGGTATTTTAATGATAAGCGTGCGTCCTCCCCTTTCCCACTGTTTTGGAATTTAATGGCATGTAATGTTTCTGAAGGGTGGGAATCAGCGAGGTCAGTATTTTTCCTTTGGTGAAAACAAGGTAATCAAATCCGCGAGTTCGACGATTACCTGAGTTGGCAGTCTCAGTTCAATCCTGAAAGGCTGCCCTTTACACCCTAGTAAAACAGTTTTATAGCTGGCCAAACAAACTAATCTGTCGGTCAACTAAGCACACACAGCGACGAAAACACGATCTCCGTAAACATTGACCGGAAGTGACTATGAATATTAATTATTGTGTATATTACGGTCACTGGCTTTCCAGGTCCTTGGCACAAAGCAACTTAGATCGCACCCGAAACGAGCACAAGCGGACTCGCGAGTCATCAGGCCGAGTCATTGTTAATGGAGACTTGCAAAAACACCCATTCATCCGGCGTCTTTATTAATTTATTGTGCTTGTGCGGAGCGTTTATCATCGCCAGCAAACGGGGGCAAAAAATTGACTGGATTCGCCCATGATTGATGCACCCCCAAATTTACAGCCGCTTGTAATTTGTAGCCTCGTGATTTAAACTCCCCCTTCTATCTGGCCTATTTTTCGAAAGCCATAAGCCGAGTAGTTCCGTAATCACAGCTGCTAATAAAAATTCCGGTCAGGTTTATCTCGGGTTTTAATGCTATATTACGGCCACAATTTTAAATCCTGCAAACTGGATGCTGGGAGTTACGGCAGCGTAAAAGAGCGGAACGCTCCTAAGGTAGATTTACAGTCTTGTCGATCAAGCTGGAGGATGCGGATTCATCAGGACGCGACAAAGGGAATAATGGCATCCTCGTAAATGTTTTTCCTTGTTTTCCTTTAAACCATCGGGCAATCGCCGAGCTAATTCCCGAGCAAAGCAGATTGGCCATCGGCGTAATAATCACCTCGGCCCTCACTGTTGAGTTTTCTTCGGCGTTTCTGTATCTTAATTTTAATCAACCCCCGATTGCTGATTAGGCCGAAGGTTGCGCTTTTTTTGATTTGCCGGAAAACCATCAGAATATGCAGAAGTGGAGGACCAATTAGATTAAGAAAATTAAGGGCTCGGCTGCAGGTTGTTGAACTTTGCGAATGATCCATACACGGATTAAGATAGCTGTAAATAGCTTCAAAGGAGGCGACCTTTTCATACTGTAGTTGAGATTCTCGTATTGGAGCAATTTGGATTCTCAGATGAAAACTCTGATTTGTTACACAGCAACTAAATTAAAAGGGACTTCATCCACATCTTTTTTAGAAGAGTAATGAAAAGACTAAGTAAAGATATGCAGCAGTCAGTTTATTTTTTTTTAGCAGTTTTAACTACGATTTTTTATACTAAACCGATAACCAATCGCTTGATTTACTAAGGAGCTTTTAAACCTACCTACCATTGTATTTAAACAATCATCTAGAACTATAAATGGTCTAACAGTTCAAGTAATAAAGCATTATCAAAAATTCATATTTAATAACTCGTTAAATGCTTTCAATCGTTTTATTCCGTTCGCGTGAGTGTGTTATTAAATTTCTCATTGTTTTATCACCAACTTCTGCTGCTTTCAGCAGAACTTTAACACCTAATCCAACTCAACCCAATTTCTACTTTATGGATGAGCTGGATGTTCAATTGCTTTGCCATTTCATTTAAGAGAAGCTGCTCTGGTAGTTCTGTGTTTTATTAGCAGAAAGTTTATTAGTTTTAAGTCTAACCTAACTGCAGCTTTAAGTGTCGTTTTCTTTCTGTCACAGCAGGTCAATGGACGAACGCTGAGGCGCTCCGAGCGTTTAATCCTAGATCGCCCCATTTAACTGAGAATACTGAATCTCACTGTTATTTCCTTACTGTCGATAATCCACAGTAATTCGGTGAGTAACGTCCACACTTCAAGTCTAATTTGAAAGTAGTGTTTCTTATTTCAGTTTCGTTTTCAAAGCTTCTGTGCGATATATTTTTATCATATATCTATCGTTTAGGTCTTATTGAGACAGCCAAAATATATTAGAAACGATGATTTCTCGTGGTTGTCCTATTCCTTGAATCTTAGGAAAGTTTAAAAGACTCGGGAGGCTATGTTGTATCGACCATCAATAACAGCAGAACAAGAAGTAGGTGTAAATAATCTTAAAATATAAAAAAAATACTTCAAGATCAGCCGACGTTATTATGGCTATTTTATAGATTTTAGCCTTATAAGCATTTAATTTAAAAAATTTACTTATAATTTATGCTTTTGTAGTTTCGATTTATCCGTTTCGTCAGTTTTTATATGGTAAAGCCAGCAGTTGGTACGGTAAAAAGTTAAATATGATCGTAAATCTATCGTATCTACTTTCAAAGGGTGGTTGAACACTGGAAGTAGGTTTAACAATAATTTATGATGATGATGAAGACGTAGATCTAATACTTATAGATCCTAGAAGTCAATGTAAAGATTGCGCAGTGTGAACAGCAGTGATCAGCGCCAGCTGTGACTGAACTGTGAATGAAATACCTGATGACTTTTATGATGATCATCTCTAAACCTCTTCTAGATTGAATTTCACCATGTTTAATTATTTGTAAGAGAGACTCTTATAGATGATTATATACTGCGATTTTTATATACCAGTCCATAAAGTACACTATGCTTGCTTATTTGTATCAGCCTCATGCAACATTTTGAACAAATACATTAAATTTAGTATGTGTAACAAGTCGGTTTTTTAGCTCCAATTGTTATTACGAGCCAGCTCAGTAGCAATGAAACATCTATTACTTTTTATTTCAGTTCGAGATTAGGAAGTTTCATCAGTCGTTAAAACCCAGCAATTGGCCTGTAACCAGTGCTGAACTAAAATTATTAGCTTCAAACCATACCTGAAATAGGAAAGCAAACTTCATCACACATAATTAGACAAACATAAATTTTTAATAAAGGGCATACCTAGTACCATGCACTATTCTACTGTTAATGCCTCAATCTAGACGCATTAAATTCAACTCGATTTGGATTCACGTAAAAATTATCTTTCTTACGTATTTATTTGTCCGTTAATCGCATTCTCTTTAAGCAGCGAACTGCCCACACAACCTTGGCCAATGCGCTTATAGCTCAAACTATAAACATCGTCCTATATCAAATTCTGTAACACTCGTAACTTGAATCTGTAACATAGAGAAATCCTTGCGGATATTGTCCTAGTCAGGTTCGAGGTTGGTGGTTACGTTGGTGTTCTAAGGTAAGTTGAAGCCGATCCATGCTATTTAAGATTCAAATACCAAAAATGGCTTAGTAGGGTGTTTTGGGAACCTTGTCTTTCAGACCAGGAGGTTTTTACCTCCAATCCAATTACATTACCCCCGAGCTTGAAGTGTGAAGTACCGACGGAGTACCCGTTTCTAAACGGCTTCGATTGGCTGCCCCAACTGGTAGAGGATTGTTTTTCCACGTGTGTTTGGCGTTGGAGACGGTTGTCAGGAGATTTTTCAAATCCTACCAACGTGCGAGTATTTTCTGTTTAAAGATTCTGACCCTGTTTGTATATAGTTTTTTCGGTCATATTTTTAAGTTTATTAGTTCATCAAATTGTATGTAGGCAGGTAGCGGTGCACAATTTTAAGCAGCTGCAACGGCCGTTATTATTTGCTGTAAGGCACTCGTTTTGGGTATCCTCGTTCATAATTACTTTTTTTGGCTTATTTGGAATTTTAAAGATTTAGCACGCAGCCTTTTTCTAGCAATTTCGTCGAGCCAAGTTATCGGCGGGGCCTTCTTCGCTTCGTGATTGGTTGCAGGTGCTTAGGTTACGCGGCAAACAAGTTCCCCCTACACGCCGCGTTTCTAGCGCGTCTGGAGGAAGCAGCGTTGGCTTGCCTTTGGATGGAGTTAGTTAGTTGCCGACTGGGATTGCAAACGCGTCTTAGAGCGTGGCTTAGGGAGCCGGCCCGCGTTTCGCGTGCGGGGGCGGCCTGTGAGTGTGCTGATACAGCGTGGTTTCGCGTTTAAAGTACGTGACTGGCAGTGACAGTGCGAAATGATGCATTCAAAGAAAAGTGGCTTTAAGCATTTTAAATATACAACAGATACAACAATGCCCGTAATTTACAAACAGTAGTAACTATATCAATTTATTGTACGCATTTGGGGGCAATAAATTCAGCTGAACATTATACAAAGCCAAGGTCTTTCACCCGCGTCTTGTCAATATAGCAAGAAAAATAAAAATAAAAATGATGGGCACACAGAAACCAATTTTGAAAGAGAAGAAAATGATTCAGAACCGTAACACCACTCAACAGAACATTCCTAAACTTTAGGATATAAGAATTCCAAGAACCAAGTTAGTGAGAGCCGAGAAGTGAAGCACCTAGATTCATTGTATGCTCTAGGACTATTATATCGGCTGTCTAAAGATTGAACGCCTCAGAAGGTATTAGCATTCTGGTTTACTTGAGTCCGTCACGGTGACTGCTACACGACGAAATCGACATTACGACATGAAACGACACAAAATCGAGAAATTCTCGGACCAATTTCCCCAATTACGTTACGACGGGTTGTAACAAAGGTTGCCGGTTCACTCAGTGGAGAAGCGCTGTTCTTTACGACCTTAATTAGCGCTACGATCCGGTATCGAAATAAAGGTGTTACATGCCAGACGCCACCACTTTACTTACTAAATCGAGAAAAACAAAAGGGGTTTCATCGAGAAAGTGGTAGTGCTTGAACGACGATCCATAAACAGCTGGGTCGGACTTACTTTAACTTGCATTTGCTTACCGTTGTCTGAATCCCTTTGGATCACAAGATAACATGTGAAAACATAAATCTACTAAAGAAAAGTATAACTAATTAAAAATGAACTATATTAACGTAGAAATATATATTTGAGCATCAAATGGATTAATAAAAAAAGGTTAGTGTTGGTAATTTCACAACGTTTAAGCTAAATACAGGCGGTAAACTCGACGACAAACAATCTAACTGGCTCAAAAACGGCAACCACCTTTAAGTTACACAAAGAAACTACTTTCAAACAATAATTATTAACGGTTGGGTATCAAATCTGACACAATGATGGTATCTCACAACGTTAATCCAAGTACAAACATTAAAACTTGACGGTAGATACTCAAATCTACTAAAAACGGTGAGAACCGTTCAAACACTTACTTTTAAATTAACGACAACGCTGCGTAACATGGCGACACTTCAAAAACCACTTTTCACTGCACATTCGAAACTTGTTAAAATTACTACAAAATAACAGAGTAATTTGAGAGATTCAGTGTGTTACAGTAATGGCGTCCAGCATAGCTGCAGGTCGGGCTCAAGCGACTGCTCTAAATACTTGAAGAAACTGCGGGAAACGACATAAGGTGTGGTTTGTCAAGTAGGTCTGAACGGTGTTATATCCCCAGTGGGTAGAACCAAGAACATAATCGACAGGCAAAGGTTGCGGCACGGTACACGTACTTTAATCGCAAACGAATTAGCACAAACGAGGTTTCGAAACGCCACTTAATAATTTCGACTTTGGCTTGCGCAGCCGAATCAAAGAGCACTTGTTGCCTTCTTCAACTCTGATGGTTGAATCCTGAAGCCAAGTAAATGGGCGCCTGCATTACTCATCGAGTTCTCTCTCTAACTCATATGGCTCAGTGGCTTAGCGCGCTGAGATACTGATCCACGTTTCTCTAGGTGGCCAGGTTCGAATCTCGCTGGGGCCGTGCACTTAAGCGTTTTTCGAGCCTGAAAACAGTCGTGGAAGGCAAGGGATACCACCACGATGCTGCCGAGTCTATCCCCAGGATGTTTCCTCCCCATCCAAGGGTGGAAATCGCCAACGTGCCATATTTACATTTCCTACTAGCGCCACCTTCCATGGAGTAGCAGCACCAAGACAAACCAATGGAGGTTTAGGGCTCTACTGGCGCTATATACTATATAATATAATAACATAGTATGTAAAACAATGTACAAATGTAAATAAAAAGCATAAGACGCTTTAAGAAGAAGATTAAATCAGAATTTGGCATGAAGAAAAATACGCCGGGACTGAACCTAAACGATAATAGAGTTACAGACAATGGGCCACTAGACCGGCAATTAAGGATGAAACGTCATTCATTCGCCATATCTAAATTTAGATCGTGAATCATAAAATAAGCTGAAAACGCCAGAATTTCAAATGAACGAAATTAAGTTGTGAAAAATCTTTGAACTGTCAATTTCGGCCTAAATGAAAAAGACAAAGTACTAAAATTTAGGATACAAAAGCAGAGAAATGCGAAAAGCGGTACACGCATAAATTGTCCTTACATATAGTCAACAGTTGTTCAGATGTGCAGCACGAATCAAATGATAAAACGCTGGGAAAGAAAGAAATAAAATTGTCCCAAACGACAAATTAAAAGTGTTTCAAGTTTTATTTTGTTTAGTAGACAAAAAAATTAAAAATAAAAATTTAAAAACTGTTTAATCCAAACGTTTTAACCATTACTACCACATTACCTTTTTAAAGAAGTAATTTATCTGGTTGCTGTAACATTTGGGATTGAGTAGGGCTGCTGCCTGCTTAGCAACCAGGTGGACATGGGTTCGAATCTGGCCATAGGCGAGAACTGTCTTGGAGAGGGTATGGATTTGAATTCGTTAGTTTAATTATAATTTAGGATTAGGTTTGCTGAGTGTGTGGTTCTCTAATTCTCTACTATTTTTAAAAATTATTAAAGAAATTTTGCTGAGTTAAAAAAGATTCAAAAGCCGGTTAAAAACTGTCAAAATCATTTATAGCGAAGGCTCTAGATCTTGTCACCATTTTATTTATTGGAAGAAGTTTTTAGATATTGCTTGTTTTAAAAACAGACAATGTTATTAAAAGTATCTAAAGCTTAACCTTTAGAATGCTAGGTGATAATGCATGTTTATAAAAACTTTCACAGCTTAGGTTAGTTTTTAACGTGGCGTCCACAAATCGCCGTCAGGCACAAAAGGGGCAAAACCACGACCGCACTGATTGCGAAATTAACATATAAATTCCAAATAATCGATTTTTAGTTAGCAAATTACCATCTAGACCACCACAGCAATTGCTGTATTTCCCTAACGAGCTCTTCCTAGTTAAGCCGCATTTCCCTAAAATTGTCGTTACCCCATCTCGATAACCACTGGGGTTTGAACTTGCAGCCACGCCAGCATTAACAGTATTAAGTTGCAGATATTTATCGTTCTCTTTTTCAGGACTTTCCTGCCCACGACTGCGGCATTCGAGCACATCTGAATGACCTTTTCGGCCACCCTGAAAGCGATTGAGGTTATCCACACCTACACTCTGGTTCAGGAAGTAAACAAATTGGGGAAGCAAACAGCTGCATTTACAACCAAAAACAGTTTCCTAACCAAACATTTACTAGAAGTTTAATTTATTAAAGGTTGAAGTCTGTAGAACAATACCTTGCCCGCAACCGATATTCGAATTCTATTGCCTTATGGTAAAATGTCGTTATAATTTCGAACTAATGCAAAATCCTAATAATGACGAAGCTACGTCCCAGATAAGTACTTTTGAAAAAAAATTAAGCTTTTCACCCACAATTTTTAAATTAACTGAGAATGTCAGAGCTTCTAGGCGCTGATGATTAGTCTACGAGTAGAAAAAACAGGTGGAATCCCTGGGCCGATGTTATTCTTAATAAGCATAAATTCACTCGAAGCTCCCCAATCGGATAATTGCGTGGATTAAACTTCCCTTGGTTTCTAATAAATCTCATAGCTGCGCGATTAAATGGTCACAGAGAGTTACTGACCAAATGCTATATCGCTACTTCTCTAATAAACTAACTCTAAATTCCGATAAATCAAGCATAATCTCTTTCGAACTTCGTGGAACAATTGGATTTCGCCTCCACGTGTTGCCTTAAGAGCGTTATCCGGAGATAATGCAACAAAATTTCGAACAATATTAATTTAAATTGCGATTGCCCACGCTGCTGGCGTATCCGAGTTCATGCTCGCATTCATCTTCTTACTGCTTTATTACCCTCGTTTAAATTAGTCGAATCGGATACACAAATCGGGGCTTTCGCACCCTGTAAAATCCCGCATTAAGACAGCCTAAGGTAATAAAAACGAGAGAGCCTCGTCGAAATTGAAATAAAAGTGACAGGGCTGACAGGTGGATTCGAAGGAAAGACAAATCTAATGACTGGAATTCTGTTAGTTTAGTTTTATGTTCTGGAAGTTCGATGCATCTGGCTTTGACGACTCTGTGTAAGCTCATAGACATGCAGATTTATACCCTTCAGCAACATGAAACATCCTGGAAAAGATATTTCAAAGGGCGTGTATTTTATCCCCGAAGAAGTGAGGTTCTAACAATAATAAAAAATTTGTAAATGGTTTTACCCAAAACTTCCCTCGTCGACATTGTGGAACTAAATAATCTTTTTTTTATTTAGGAAATTATAGTGCTAAAACTACATGGTCTTATACCACTTATTATAAATTAACATGAGTGGATACATATTACAGTAAATGAAACACTTTGATTTCTTTGAGATATAGCATTAACTTGTCTGGATGGAAGAATATGGTTTGGAGGTTGGTGTCCGCTAAGAATTTTGTTCTTGCTTCGGTGAATTTGGGGCAGTCCAACAAAAGGTGTTGTACAGTTAAGGTGGTGTTGCACTGTTCACATGCAGGTTTCTGGTCTTGTTGTAGGAGGTAGTTATGCGTCATTTTCGTATGACCAAGTTTAAGACGTGTGAGGACCGTTTCTTCCTTTCTATTTAGTTGGTTATAGGTTGTCCATTTGAAGGGCAGAGATAGTGTGTCACATGCTTTAGTTTCGGCAAATTGGATCCATTCTTCGTACCATTTCCTTGTAATCTTGCGTTTTAGATGTGTTTTAACATCTGTTGTGGGAAAGTGTGTCGAACTATAACTATATTTTGACCTGCTGCTTCTTTGGTTTGTTTGTCTGCTTCATCATTGCCAATGATATTGATGTGTGATGGAATCCAAGTGAAGGAAATCTGTTTATTTTTATCGAAGAGTCTGTGTCGGATGGTGTGGATTTCTTTTATATATTCATGATATGGATATATGTTTTGTAATCCCTGGAGTGAGCTTAGGGAATCAGTAACAATTATGAATTCATTAAAATTACTGTTATCGACATATGTGAGGGCTTCTTTTATAGCATACAATTCTAAGCTATAAATAGATGTTATGTCCGGTAGTTTAAACTGAGAGGCTTGTTTTTCGTGTATGAAGGCACACCCAACTTTGTTGTTTATTTTGGAACCATCGGTTTAGATAATTTGTCTATTAGAGTATTTATTTAATATTTCGTAGAAAACATTTCGGCAGATTATGGGATTAGTAGAAAATTTCGGGAATTTTGCTAGTTCTAGGTATAAATGAGGAGGGGGAATGATTCACGGAGTTGGAGATGTAGATGTTGGTGGAAGCGAGTGTGATGCTACGAGATCAGTAAGAATTTGACGAGCTCGGATGTTGAATGGAGGTGATATTCGTTGCGATTGGTTGAACAAGTTTTGAAATAAGGGTTGTTTAATTAGCTGACTATTCGGATGGTTTTTATTGGCTAGAATTCGAATACTGTATGTTTTTAGTTGATTTAGTAGTCTATAGTTTAGTGGAAGTTGGCCAGTTACTGCGTACAAATTTTTAATGTGCTCCCGTGGCCAGCCGTAGACCATGCTGGTGTATGGAATACAGTGATTTAAGTATAGTATTCTTTGTTGAGCCATATATACAGAGGCGATATTCTATTTTAGATCGAAAGACCGTATTTACTATACTAATCAATGTTTCTGAGTTTGTTCCCCACTCTTGATGTGATATAGCTTTGACGACATTCAGGGATGTTCTGCAGCTATCTATTGTTCTTTTGATATGGGATATCCAAGTTAGTCGACTGTCCATGATTACTCCTAAATATCTTATCTCTGTAGTATATTGGAGTATTGTATTGTTGAGTTTGAGAACAGGTGTTATAGGGTGGTGTTTTTTGGAGAATGTAATACATTTGTTTTTGATGTTGAAAATTTTAATCCGTTTTTATTTGACCATTCATATAGTTTGTTAATAGCTTCTTGTAGATATTTTTGAAGTAGATTTGCCTTATTGTTGGAGATATAGATGACAAGGTCGTCTGCGAAAAGTGATGCTTGGACATTATTCGGCAGATTATCGAGAATATCGTTTATGGAGATTAGAAAGAGGGTTACGCTAATTACCGAACCTTGGGGAATTCCGTTCTCTTGAGTTTATTCATTCGACATAGTGTTGCCAATACGCAAA
The DNA here is from genome assembly GCA_940337035.1 of Agriotes lineatus. NCBI lineage: Eukaryota > Metazoa > Arthropoda > Insecta > Coleoptera > Elateridae > Agriotes > Agriotes lineatus. The sequence goes on along the minus strand of OW679201.1, from coordinate 84,638,066 downwards.
ATACATTTTGTGTCTTCTAGAAAATTTTGTATGTATTGAAGTATTCTTCACTTAAGTCCCCATTTGAGAAGAGTTGAAAGTATTTTTCGTTTCCACACGGTGTCATAGGCTCTTTCAAGGTCAAAAAAGACAGCTGTTGTCTGTTCTTTTTTTACAAATGCATTTTTTATAGCTACTTCGAGTTTACTTAAGCACTCTAACGTGGAGCGGGTTTTTCGAAATCCGTTTTGGTTTTCGTTGAGCAGATTTAGTTCTTCGATATGTGTTACGAGCCTGTTATTTATTATCCGCTCTAGTAGTTTTCAAAGAGTTGATGTTAAAGAAATTGGTCGATAGCTGTCCAGTTCGCATTTAGGTTTGTTTGGTTTCAAGATTGGGATGATGACAGACTTTCTCCGTAGTTGGGGCAATACACCTTCTGTATATACATTATATGATCAAATAATTTAACCAGTTCATCTTTGTGTGTTTTGTGGCGTTATTTACCATTGAATAATAAATGTTGTCGATACCTGGGCTAGTTTCTCTATATTGCGATAGAGCATATTCTAGTTCATGTTTTTGGATGTTCGTGTTATAGTTTTCGTTTTCAGTTTTTGGGAAAACTAGTTTTTCATTTTCTACTTCCCCTTTTCGAGTTTGGAATGCAGCGTCATAATTTACAGAGCTTGATATATTTCGGAAATATTTTGCTAGGGTGTTTGACATGTCTACGTGTGATGTAATTGTTTGGTTGCCACTGTTGAGGCAAGTTATCTTAAATGATGGAGAGTTGTTGCCATCCATCCGTTTGACTTTAGTCCACAGTTCTTTGGTTGTTGTGTTTGAATTGATCGACTTAACGTAGTTTTCCCAGGATATTTTCTTGTTTATTTTGAATATTTTTCTTGACGTAGCTCTAATTTTTTTGTAGTTGATAAGGTTCTCTATAGATTTGTGGTTTTTGTATTTATCGAATGCCTTGTTTTTATCACATATAGATTTTTTTGCATTGGTCATTCCAACAAAGGAATTTTGTATGTTTGGGAGGTATTCTTCTTAACTGGGATAGATCTTGTTGCTGCTTGGATGATTGTTGAGTTGAATCTTTCTATATTATCGTCTATGTTTCTTGTATTATAGAAAGTGTATGGATTTTTATTTAATTCTTCTCTGTAGGTGTCCCAATCTGCGTTATTTATTTTCCATTTTTGGGTAGGTACGTTTTCAATGTTGTGTTTTTCATTTATGGTAATTAATACAGGGAAATGATCGCTATGTTACGTGTTTTGTAATACCGACCACGATAATTTTGGATCTTGTTTTGGGTCACAAAGAGATAGGTCAATAGCAGAGAAAGTATTTGTTTTGCAGCTAAAATGAGTAGCTTCTCCTGTATTTAAGAGGGTAATGTTGTTTTGGTCTAAGCGTTTTTCAATTATTTTTCCTTTGCTGTTAGTTTTGTTGCATCCCCATATAAGGATGTGTGAGTTAAAATCGCTTACTACGATATAGGGTAAAAGGAGCTGTTCTATTATATCTTCAATTTCAGTTGAGGTCACTTGATAATTAGGTGGGATGTATATATTACAAATGGTGAGCATATATGGGGAGTATATCTTTATGGCAATGGCTTCCAGTTCAGTTTGTAAATTTATTGCTTCTGAATGAATATTGTTTTTAATTAGTGTAGTTACACCACCACTAGTATGATCTTTGAGGCGATTTTTACTAAAAAGGATATATCCTTTAAGGTAGGGCTGCTTATCCGCTTTCATATGTGTTTCTTGTAGGCAGAGTATGTTAGGTTGGTGATCCATCAGTAGTGTCTGTATGTTTTCTATATGGGTCTGGAATCCGTCGCAGTTAAAATGGATAATTCTATGTGTGTTTTGTTGTATGCATTTTTAAAAGTTAGTTGGTAGTTATTAATATTCGGAAAGTTCATTATCTGGGTCAAAACTTGCTGGATCACTTTCGGTTGATATCGTTTGAGGTAATCCTTGTAGAATGATGTTCTTTATTCGTGTGAATCTATATTTAATCTTTTTATTGGTAAGTAGAGGGTAGATGTCTGTTAAAGTGTTTGTTATAGGTTCGATTTGCTGCGAGTATTTTTCTATTGTATCTAGCGGTGTATATTTAATATCGAGTATGAATTCGGATAAAGTTTCTTGTGTGAATTGAAAAGGGTGTTGGTCTTCTTCTAGCGTTGTTTTTAAAGGTTCTAGTAGTTGTAGTAGTTCGGCCTTTCGTTCTTCGTACGCTTCTTCTTTTTTGTTGATTACTTTTTGTTTTTTCTTATCGTGTTTTCTCATTTTTTTAGTTTTTTTCTTTATGGTGAACGGAGCAGCTATCGGGGATTGGTTTTGGGATGTTGGCTCTATTTCGGATATCTGCTGGGCTACATTTTCCGAAGAGTTTTCTTCTATAGACGATCTTGGCCTTTTTTGAGGATTGCATTCTGTATGATGGGTTTCATTTGATTCTGCTGGTTTGTCATTTATTAGCGGGCAGAGCGGATTCCGCAGTTTGTTGCAGTATGGCCGTATTCTTTACACAGAAAACATTTCATTTCGTCGTCCTGTATGAATATTCTATTGGTCTCGTTTTCATTGTTGATTAGGAGTGAAGGCTTTAATTAGACAGATAGGGGAGGCCATTTTAATTCCAAGGTCTTTGAATTTTTTTTCTATTATATGGTTAGGGATACAAGGGGACACGTTTGAAAGGATTATTTTCTTACTAGGGGTTCATAATCTGCGGATGGCTACTTGTTTGTTGTCAATTGTGATGATTGGGTGTTCTTCAATAAGTTTATCTACTACTGATTTCTGACTTAGGTAGATTCCGATTCTTTGGTTGGAAATTCTAGATGCTGCTATAATATTCTTGGGCCCAGTTATATTGCCTATTGCAACTATGTAGTCTTTAATTTTTACATCTGCTACTGAGCTCAAGGTTATGCCCTGCTCTTTATTTGGATACACAAATGTATTTCTTGTTACATTCGAGTACGTTGGCTTTACCACAGGTGTGGCTGTATTTGGGTTGATAAGATTAGTGTTTTTGGCGATCTCACTCCTTTGGTTGGGAGTCTCATCACGTTAATTTAGGTTGTTAGACATTGCTGTATTGCTGGTTGCAGAGTTTTTAGTAAACATTGCTAGTTATAACACCACAAACACGAGCAACCCTCCCCGTAGGGGGTTGCTGGTTAACTGTAGCCGATATCTATAGTACTTTATAATGGATAAGTGTACCTGCCAAACGTATGTCCAAGAAACTCGTATATCACATACAAAACAATTAAATTCTAGAACACAGTACACTCGCGTGACTGCCAAACACGACGCTCGATCAGTCCAGTTTTTTCAAATAATTTTAAAATTCAAATTAAGTTAGGAGTGTTTCGCGTTTCTAATAAATTATATCAATTTTCAAATAAGAAAAGCGTTACTGGTGGTTGAATTCGAACGGCAGGCAGACCACGTGTGCAGTCCCAACGTTTTGTGGAATATTGAAAGAAATGGGATATTTCTACGTGAGCTCCGGAGCACCGACCCTTGGAATTCTTGCGTTGCAGTTGCATTAAGTAACGCACTAATTTTTTGCTTCTTTTTGTATCGTGCAACATTTATTCTGTATCCAGTATGGCCCATTCTTGGTAAGGATAAAGCCTGCGCTATCTATAAGCTATTACTTGTATTTATTGCTAAGTTAAATCGAAAATAAACAAAATTTTATTTTTTAAGGTGCTCACCCTGTATATATTTGTCTGAAATTTCCTAGGTTTCATGCCAGGTAGATATATAATGTGTCTGCAAAATATTGTCTTCCTCCAAAAAATAGTTTTTGAGCTATACCGCCAACAGACAGACAGACAGACAGACTGACAGACAGACGGAATTGAGAAAACCTGTTTTTCGTCTTCTAGGAACCCTGAAACGTGAAGATCTGGAGAAACCTCGAAAGATGATTTTTTGCGATTACAATACTTTCTTCGTCTTTTAGACGAGGGAAGTAAAACAGTTGAAGTCTAACTAAATCCAATTAAGCCGCAGCCATTTACTTTTACTTTCAAAGGAATGGCGTAAGAGTACAAACAAGGACACATGTTATGGTCAGTTTTTTTTAAATATAATAAATTTCTATTACAGTTTCAGAAACATTTCTTGACGGCCCGCTAAAGGTTATGGTACCTAGATACGTCTGCGATAAAGCAAAATTTCCTTATTGTATTAAATCGCTTACTTTTAAATTGATTAAGTACCGCGGGAGTCACCTGTGATTCGTTTGGCAGTACTGAAGTGTGTTGTCGGTGTCACCGTTAGTCTATGGTTTCTTTGTTTGGTATAATACCTGTCAAACTGTTGTAAGGTTGGCAAAATTGACAGTTATTTTGTTGGATGATGTTTTGAGCCCGGTCTACTCGTCGCGCTGACAATTTAAAAATTAATTATTTTAGGTTATCTTGATCTCCTTCAGTTTTTTTCTTCATTCCTAATGTTCTTTTTCATCACATTTACCATTTTGTATTCTGTTAAAATAATTTGTTTATTGGTACCGATCTACCTATTTATTTTCAGTCAAATTCGAGGTGAGAAGGTTAAGTTAGGTTTGTTATACCGGGTGGCCATAAATATCTGATATCGCATTACCTTTGGAATCAACACCGCTTTATTAAAGTGATGAATGCAACTAAACTAAATGTCATTGTCATCACAACTAAAATTCCTATCTGTCAAAAATTATTACAGATTGCAATAAGGAGTGGAGTAAGAAATAGATATTTATGCATTAAGGGAGATATGAATATGTTTTTTCCCTGAGGTTGACAAGTCAACCGAAGGTAAAGAACATGAATATCTCCCGTGGTGCATAGAATATTTTATCTACTAGCATATTCGTAAAAATAGTATAAAATTTCAAAATGTCATAATGATATTTAAAATTAGACTATGTAAGTAACATCAAGGATTGCCTCATTGTATGGTTGCTAAGACGTTAATTGTAGTTGCATTGTTACCATGAGTTTGAGGGAGAAATAATTTGATAAGTCCCTTGGGAGTTATGAGTAGCCTTTCATATTTTGTTTCCATGACGAAAATGTACAATATCGTGTTGCTAGTAGATAAAGCAGATTTTTATAATCGAGTCGTAGGCTAAACTGCAGAATCCGGGGTACATTCCCCTCCTCTTATTGCATTTTATTACATTACATAGATACCAATACTTATTGTGATTGAGATATAATACTAATCCAACATTTATAAGTAGCTAATTCTATGGCTACCGGCATCTCAGATATTTATGGCCACCCGGTATGACAGAAACTGGCGCACAACCTAACCTGCAAACTACAAATTTAACATAGACTGCCAGTGCCTCCAACAATACACTTCAGCACTGCCAAACTTATTACACGAATTACATCTAACTCTCTCGGTACATGTTCAATTTTAAACTTTAAGCTTTTTAGCTTTAATACATCGCTGTGATACTGATGTTACAGTTTGACTCTCAAGGTAGGCCATCAAATGCGCTGTAATCATATTTGATTTCACTGAATTGGCTATATGTGGAGAGAAATAATTGTCAAACATACAAAGTTTGGTTATATTCTATATGACAGGTAGTCAGTAGCGGTAAGTAGAAGGATTTCGTTTGCGCAGTGACTAACGTCATATGACAGATGTGTTTTAAAGTGGGAAAATTGCTGTTGCTGTTAATTTTGTTAATTCTGTTTTGTTATTGCTATTGTTATTGTTGCTATTTTTGTGTGTGTTATTAATTCTGTTTTGAAATGCGCCATACCACAATGTTGAGTACGCCTCTGATTTATTGTGTCATTTATAGCTTAAATAAGGTTAACAATTTAATGTCAATATGATAGATGTCAAAAGTGTTACAATACAAAATTACTAGATTCTCACATTAGTTCCGATTTTCAATGCGCTTCAATCTAGAATCTGTAAAAGTTGTATATTGGTATTATAGCTAAACAGCCATGGAAACGTAGCTTCCAAATTCAACCATAAAATAAAGTAACGTATTAGCTAAAATGTGGATACAGATTGAAATAAAATAACGCATCCATTGTCTAATTATTTTCTTTGCAGTTAAGTCGTTTGCTAATTAAAATTAACCTTCAGCTACTGTCAAAGCTACCATCAACTGTTGTTTCATACAATTATTGTATACAATTGGTTTGGATTCTAAATACTTATTATGAAGATAATGCTTGTGGTATTCTATACACTAAAAATTATATTTTCTAATCCAGAGTGCGGCCGCTAAGTGCATCCGAGAAAGTGCAGCGGTACAGAAACTGCACCAATTTTTGCTGGTTTTGCAGAGTGAGTTAACCTCGGCTTGAAGTATGCGGGAGACCCCCACGAGTTTTCGACGAGCGAAGTGTCTTTTGGTTCCCAGGTAGAAGTAAACGCCGGGAGAGCAAGTTTTAGAAAGTGCATCCTAGCGCCAGTTGAAGGCGGAGTTCCTACCTCTCTTTGAGAAATCCGAGACCAGAGAAGAGTTGTAATAGTAGCCCGTTAGCTGCACAGAAGTTATGCTTGTATTATACAATACACTGCAAAAACTATATTTTTTAATTTAGAGAGCGGCAGCTAAGTGGATCCGAAAAAGTTTAGCGTTACAGACACTGTACCAATTGTTACGGATTTTACAGAGCGAATTGGCCTCGGCTGGAAGTAAGGAGGAGACTCTCACGAGTTCTCGGCGAGCGAAGTGTGCTTTGGTTCCAGAGTACAAGTAAACGCCGGGCGAGCAAGTTTTAGAAGGTGAATCTCAGCGCCGGTTGAAGGCGGAGTTTCTACATTTCCTTGAGAAATCCGAGAGCAGGGAAGCGTTGTAATAGTAGCCCGTTAGCTGCATAGAATGTATCGCAATCCTGCAAATATTACAGTATTATTCACTACACGAACATGAGCTCGGGCTTTCCCTTGTCTAAGCCTCGTATATTGTCGATCCACAGGTTGAACTGTGACTATCTTAATAGGTTGTAACCGTGACATCATTTTAGGGTCACACTTCCTCGGACAATAATAAATTGCATAGCGAACAATATGAGTTTTTTCGAATACATCCAGCTTTACACAGCGTGAATTTTGCTCGAGACAGCCTTGGAACTGTCACCGGCCGCGGCTAACATTTTTGAGTCCGCAGTTGTGCTACCGCCCAATTACGATTTCACTCAGCACCTGGTGATCAACTTCCCTTGATTTTTTAATTGTGTAGTAATTATGTTAACTAAGTGTGGTTTGGTGCAATTATTGAATATGTACCTTACATAAGTGTTTGTATGGGCAAATTACCGCCAATTTCGTACATGTGGTTATAACTAGATTGTATGTTATAAAACAGGTTTTGTGGAGTAACTCCGTGCAGTAACGCCTTAATCACTCTATACTATTTTACCCATGTTGTTTTTCCATGTGGAATTGTTTTGCAAGAAAATATCTGCTTACATTTTGCTTATAGCGCTACTTGACGTCACTAGAAATAGGTAGAGTTCTTAGAAATTGTTTTGGTGACCCATTTTTGTTTTATAATTTTTTGCGAGATATTCGCTCTCGTAAATGTAACATACTTGAGTTGGAAATAACAATTGCGTAACCTGTAGAGAAATATGCTATCTAAAATAGATAGGCTAGGCAGGACTGGTTGCCTGATCTGCTCAATCCCGTGGTTTGAATCGACTTAACTTTTCCCTTTGAGACATTTAACAAGCCTTGTTTATCCTTTATCAGAAGATACGATGTACAAACTTTTCGAAAATGAGTTATTGACAGCCAAACCAGTTAGATTCTTTTAAGCAAACTAGAAATTTTCGGTGCTGTTTTTCAGCTAATGACGGTCATTTGAAAATATTTTATAAATAGTAATGTGAAATATTTTTATTAGCTGCAAACTTCAAAGATGAGTTTACCATCCGGTGTGTATCTATACATTTTTCTTCAGTTTTGTTTATCGAATACAGCTACAATTCTGTCTCAACCTTTTGCGAATATCCTGTATATATACATAAACTGTACAAGGATCTCCGAATTATGTCTTTCAACTATGTTTGTTACACTTACACAACGCTGGTGATTGCAGATGTTCTAACATTTTTCTGCATCAAATCTCCACTCCAAACAGGCGGCCAGAACAAAGAAAGTTGCGCTGCGAATAGTAAAAAAAGGAGAAAAAGAAAAATCCTAAAAATAGATTCTACTGAGCGTTATATTACGTGAAAGCAAAGAACTAAATTATATTTGAGACTTTGGGCAATTGAACAGCATTTTACTTCCAAAGTACTATCAAATCTCGAAGTAATCAAATGGGTGCAGCAATTCAAAAAACCACTATGACTAGATCCGCCTTAGATTATCGGTGAAATGGAATCTGCTTGCAAAGCGTCACCAAAAAAAGGGCCCGAACAAACTTGTTTTCAAGTTTTGAAAGTCAAAGACTTCATACTTAGTACGGATCCTAAAAATTCCCGGAAATATAAAACGAAAAAATTGCCGAACCCTAAACCTGGAATGCCAATTGCGAATTCAAAAGTCACTAAAGACTACGTAGGCGCGTTCAAAGTTACCGAACACACAGCTACAGCGAGCGTATCACTTTTTGATTGTAAAAGGCGAAGTTCAGCATCAAGAGAAATTGTAATGTAGATGGTTCGAAATGAACTAATTTTGTGGGATTTCAAGCGGTCTTCCAATCAGTTTGATCATTTATCAACATGTTCAGATAAACTAAACTTTCACCTAAACAAGAAAATACGTCATTTAGTTGAGAACATGAAACTTTTTCAACTTATTATCTAAAGAACAGCACCCTAAAAGACGTAAATGTTTCGCATCCAAACGTTTCTATTTGTAAAATCCAGTTAGACCGGCGTCCTTTATTTTCAGATATTTTCTGTCGACTGCGATAAAATTTTTCATTCTCACTTTTCGTTTTGTGTTGGCAGGAACTTGCGGCAATTTCAGAAAAGTGAGAGTTTCACTTGCATTGGTGCTGTAGTTTCCAGCATAGCTCGTAAGCCCGGGAGTTTAGATAAGGTGGTTTGAAAGTGCAAAGGTATAAAATTTTAGTGTAAATACTATCAGAGGAATTTCCCAGAGGAAAATTATAGTGGCAAACACCACTGAGTCGCCCGGCGTATTTTCCTGTCAAACCCTCGCCATGTTTTCTTTACTTTACTGCAGTTTGGAAGTCGCACTTGGACACCTCTTCCGACAATTCATAAAAAGCATCGATCCCTGTCGGGGTCCCGTTGTGGACCTCCTTTCGGGTCTGCGAAAGTCTTGCAGACGAATCATAAAGTCCGGGCTCCAGGCTGATTTATGTCGCTAAGCATTTTATAAAATCGAGTCAAAATCGGCATCGTGATGTATGGCCCCAATGTTTCGTACAATAAATAACGAATTTTACGCTTTGCGTACACGTCCAAACGTATCAGATTCAGAACAAACCGAAGCGATTTTTAAATAGGATGACAAATGATTCCGTGCCGGATGTATCAGGACGAAGCATTTTTCATTTTGGTTCCGCGGAAGTTGACTAAGCAGGAGAATTTGTGTACGCGGCATTTATTTCCATACATTTTGCCTTTAAGCCAGCGCTTTTGTTGATTAAGGCTGAGTAGTACTGGGCTTTTTTGACGTTGGGCCTAATTACTTCCATTAAAATTGGATGTCTGGTTGAAGCTTCTGTGATTTTACAAATTTTGGCATTGGTTATGCGGGTTACATTTGAATATTAATTAACTATAATTTTTTAAAATGGAGAATATGTGCAATTTCACCAATACACACAGTCTCTAATTTGCTTTATACAATTTCTAAATACTATTTCCAGCCGAATTTGTTTCACAAGAAAAGAAAATTACTCGAACGGCTTCTTTTACACAAATACTCACAATTGGCGCTTGACAGTAAATGTAAAAGTACCTTGCCTCTATAATGATAATAATAATAAGTAAAGATAGGCAAATGAATAGCAGAAAATTAATACAACTAAGATAAAAGCTTCAGTAAACTTAATAGAGCTATTTAGTTTCATGAGCAAGAGAACTTGAAGAAAATTGGTAACAATTGTAAAACCGTAGTTTTCGATGATAATTTCACATATGAAGTTAACTTTCTAATTTTAAAGCTTTACTGGGCGCCTTTGTACTTAATCTAAAAATAAAGGATTCTGGGGTAGCAGGTAATCGGTATTTTGGATACGCAAGTTGATTCCTAAGACAGTACGAAAATGTCAGCTCGATTCATTCAACCATTTGTCAATTCTAACGATATCTCATACTTCTAGAATGGCCGCTGACAAATTCGTTTATTACTGCCACTTGGTGAAGTTTACCGCTACCTGCGCAGTCTCACTTCATTGTAGATGGACGACGTGAGTACAGTTTAGGGGTACTAACCTCTCTACGCCCAAACGTGACGTACGTACGTATAAAGTAGGCCGAATTTTAATGACTTTGGTCTATTGAAATGCTTTCATGTCAATGTCAATGTCAAATTTGATAAGTGTGACATATTTCAGGAGCGGGCGTGACATAATCATAACCTTCTTTACTTTTTAGATTGCTGGGCTGAAAGTCGTATTTACACAGGAGAAACATACCGTGTCAATTTTTGATTTCTCGATGGTACGCATGATTCCGCAATAGAATTTTCGCATAGAATAGTCGAATAGTCAATAAAGGTGCTATCCCTGCTTTCGGTTTAATATCGGATTGACGTTTGATTCCCTAAGTGTCTTCAAACAACGGGGTATTGTGTGGTTTTCGCCGTCATATGTGTGTTACACCCACCGTTCGCATAATCAGGTGCAGTCTGGGCTATTCTTGCATTCTGCGTTCTTTTGATACTGCGCACAAGAGTACGTAGCGAAGGCATTGTCGCTTAGTCATTTCTCGAACCCGACGTGGTTATCTTCTCCAAGGAAGTCCCAACTTCATCTCTCTTCTCGAGCACTAGAAATAACACATCCCAGTCATGAACACACCGAGTTCCGAGGCACCGAAAAGGGCTATAATGATAAACCTTATATGTTAACTGCATCTAGCATTAAATTATCGGAAATTAAACCTTTTATGTCAAAATTTGGGTTTAGTCAAGTTTTGCGCTGTAACGTTAGATTTTTGTTAAATTAAGGAACCCCCTTCAGGGTACTAGCCTGTTAAATAATTTAACCGGCACATGTCGATGAACTGTATACATGTATTGCCTAGCGTTTTTCACGCATGTCTCCTAGGAGTATGAGATCTGTTCAAATATTTGCGGTTGTTTGCTTGTGTATTTTCTTTTCTCTCTAAGGAAACTTGCAGGAAGCTATACAGGCATTCTTCTTCTTCTTCTTCTTCTTCTTCTTCTTCTTCTGATGGGGCTTTTTGTAAGCTGCACTGAGACCTATTGGTCCATTGTGCTCCCACCTAATTTGTTACGGGTCTCGTTCGAAGAGGCCGGTTTCCAACGCGAAGGAAAGAATCCTACCCATAGGAACGTCCCTTATCGCCTGGGGTTCCACCAGGTCGGCTCCAAAATGTTTATGTCGCAGTGTGAGAGCCAGACATTGACATAAAACATGAATTGAGGTTTCTTCCTCCAACTGGCACTTCCTGCAGGTGGCATCATTTGTGATTCCAATTGTGAATAAGTGCTTCTGTAGGTGACCATGTCCTGTTAGTAAACCAGTCACGATCCTAAGGTTTTTCCTGCTCATTGACAGGAGAGTAAAGGTGTTGGTAGGCGACATTTCCCCGATGAGGAATTTTGCCTGACGTGGCCTTGGTACCGAGGCCCAGTTGGCGCTGGATTGGTTATTTAACCAATGCTCAACTTGTCTCTTTGCAGTGGCACGGGTAATTCCTAAAGCCGGCTCAGGGCCGATGAGCGGCTCTTGAGAACCCCTTCTGGCTAGAGCGTCAGCTTCTTCGTTACCCTCTATTTTACTATGGCCTGGTATCCATAGTAGTTTCACCCAGTTTTTTGTACCGAGTCTATTCAGTGTCTGGCAACATTCCAGAACCAACCTGGAGTTCATTCTGGGTGAACTCAATGCTCTTAGTGCTGCCTGACTGTCTGTGCAGATGTAGATATGCAGATTGGAATAACATCTTTGAAGGTTCTCCTAAGTACAGGTTAGGATGGCAAATACCTCCGCCTGGAATACAGTGGCATATTTTCCTAGGGCAACGGTGAGTTTGACCCTCGGCCTACAGCCGTAGATGCCAGCACCAGATCCCCCCGCCATTCTGGAGCCGTCTGTGTACCAAACAAGTCCCCTTGGAGTGAGAAGACGCTGTTGCTGACACCAATCGTTCCTATCAGGAATGAGTACCTAAAATGCTTTGTGGAACATGTAAAGCGGAGCCATGAAGTCGCTTCTTGTGAGAAGTTCTGGGACCTTCTAAAAGTGTTGGATGATCCCTGAGTGTCCGCCTTGTTCCCCTTTCATGACCCACATCATACAGGCATTAAAAAACGAAGACTTGAAAGTTAAATCCCTTTCTGTGGAAGGGCGCTAGACATTCTGCCTGAATAAGCTGACTGGACCCGTTTTGTAATTTAAAGTTCAACGGGTCATTTAAACAATGGCAGTCTTACTTATAGTGCTGTTGTTATTTGTGTTATAAGCTGCGTGTAATTACACCTATGTGCAGATCTTACAACTGTTTGGTACTTATACATCTTTTTCCACGCTCGCGGAAATCCACGGCGCGCGTATGAAAAGTAACGTCGGCAACACCGCAATTTAATAACAATCGCGCGTGCATAGCGAGCTTGTGCTACTGTCGAATGTTTGAATTTAAACCAAACGGCAAATTTGAAGTTATTTTCAATTGTATTTAGTTTCTGTCTATGTTATTGTAGTTTATCTCAATAAAGGTAAGATTATTATTAAATTTTGTTAAAACTGTTTATTCCAAAGAACCAAATAATTATTTTAAAAAAGGGTAAGTATAATTTAAGCATTTGTAGAAAATTCCTTTATTTTAAGATGGCTTCAAAAAGGAAAAGAAGTGAAAATTGGACGGAGGACGAAAAGAGTTTGTTGGTAGATACAATGAGAGATCATTACAAAATTTTAGAAAACAAAACTGTCCATTCGAGGATGATTAAAAAAACAAATTGCGTGGAAAGAGGTCGAGGAACAGTTTTGTTTAAATGGAAAGCATCGGGAGTTGGCCCAAATTAAAGAGCAATGGAGGCGAATGAAGAGGGAAGCCAGAACAAGAATTAACCATCAAAAAAATAAATTCACGAAAATAGGTGGAGGATCACCATCTTCAAACGAACGGCACGATATTGATTATGTAATTAGGGATATGGTGCCATACGAATTTGAAGATGACGTCAGCGAATTTGATAGCGGTAAGAAAGAAAATGCGTCTAAAACTCAAACATCCGCAACTGCGAATGTACACTTAGATGAAGATGACATGAAAATTTTGGATCCTACAACCGGCGAGTTCGAAGAGGTTTCAGTAGTTAAAGAACATCCAATGCCAACTACATCTCTAACATCGGCTGCAGAAAAGAAAAAGAAAAAGATTACTTCCTATGAAGTAGAAAATGTTTTCTGGGAAAAACCATGTAAATCAGCTACATCCTGTTGGTAAGCTCCTTTAGCAAAGTACCTTATGGTAGCCATTACCTGTATTTCAAAAGATATGGGAATTCCTTTTCTTGTCTCTGGAATATGCAAATCATTTTCTACAATTGTTATCACTCCCCGGGCTACGGCTATCGACATTCTATAAACCTTTCGGAATTCATTTTCAGTGTATTTATAAAAAGGATCGCTTCTATGTAAATAAATTTTTCTCCTCCTTTCTCTGAGACGCAAAACCATTTTTATCCTTTCAACATCGTCAATTCTTTCCTGTACCTCGTGAAGATTGTCCAAATCCATGTTTTTAGTTTAATGTTGTTTCAACACGTTTAACCCATAAAATAAGTAAGGTACTAAGGTTTATCTGAAAATTCAGGCTTGTCAGCACTAGGTAATAAAAATAAAAAATAATTCCAAATATGTATACCGTAAAATTACATTCACAACCCTCCAAAATTATAATAATGCAATTACAGCAGAATATAATTAAAAGTACAGTGGAAGCACACTTGCTAAACGCAATTCGAATGGCGTGGAACTTTTTGACATAAGTTGCTGCTTGCACGGACATTACATGCATCTATAAGTATGATAATTTTACACGCACCGCATAGCGCAAGTTACGCGCCTGTAAAATTTCTATAAGTAAGACTGTGGGTGTTTAAGAACTGATTGTTTTTTTTAATATAGATGCTTAACCAGTTGATGTCATCTCTTCGGGAAATTAATTTTTCAGGAAGAAATGCCTTTACTGCCTCGAAAGCTACATTTGTAATGTAAATATTACTGGTTCTGGAACCTTCCTTGATTTTGCACGTAAAAATTTTACATTTTCTGAAAATGCTCGTATAAAAAATAAATGCTAGTCTTCACTAAAACCCTCCACTTGGGAAAACACTCCGAAATACGTTCATAAGAACCGCAACGCTAAACATTTTCTAACATTCATAGTTTAAGCAAAATGATTGCAGTAAATTACGTGGCGCCTAGGACATTCGTTCTAAACTATTATAAACCCACAATTTTATCGTTATCGAATCCACCATTCTCGATTGTAGTGAGCCGCAGCCAAGCTATTTTCAAGTTAAATTACAGTTTATGGGTTCCCGAATCGTATAAACATAGCCATCATTTTATAATAATCGGCCCTGCACCACAAAGCAACATTGCTAGTGTCGTAATTACGGCTTATTCCTGCAACACAGTATATATTCGGAAATACTTCCCATTTTTTATCCAAAAAGGTTGGATTTAATCAAAACCTGTACATATTTGAAAAAATCCTTGATCATATATCCCAAGATAGCAGTTCTGAGAAAATCGTTAAACTATGTATTCCCTAATCAGTCCGGCTTGGTTTAATAAAAGTATCTTATTCTCCTGGTGCCATATGCACTCAGCGAACTTTGGCTACTATCATGATTCTGTCCACCTTCGTCGAAACAGTGAACAAGTTGATCTTTCATAAAACTATCGCGAGTTTTCCAACCAGAAAGTTCGTCTGTCTCTTGGTGAGGGCCTCAACTTGACCACCATATGGTGGCACTAAATAGACATCACACTGCATCAGATGCAACCTAAATTGTAAGTACTGATCATGGCCAGAAAGTGAGTTCGTCATTCGGAAGAAAGCTGCAGCAGCCTCCATGAGGCTCTTTACTTTAGCATAATGGTCCCGTTTGTCACTAACGACACTTTATAGGAACGTGGTGTTTTCTGCCGTTGGCAACGCTTCACCCCCAATTTCTGGTTGTCGGTGAATCAAAATTCACTTTGTATATAAAAACGAAAAATAACATTGCCTCTAGATTTATTGATATTAAGATTATACATCTTCAACAGATAGATAAGTTTATCGGTCTTTGTTTCCATCATTATATTATTGTAATAAAGTTGTACTTCGAATTTTCACTCGCTGTTGCTGTATGTTCTCAGCAACTTCAAACGCGGCCATTTATTTCAGGTCAGCTAAATTGCTTATAGTGACTTTCGCGAAGTCGCGATTGGCATTCCTTTCATTCGAAAACTTTTCCGAAACCGCAATTGGGAGTCGCTGTTGTAATATGCTTTTTGGGATTTTCCAGCACGTGTCGCTGCTATTACGGTCAGGTTTTTCAATTGCTCCAAACTATCGCGCACCTGGCATATCGTCTCAAGCTTTCTATTACGAGTGAAATGCACGTCCACTAAAACCTCGCCCATCAAGGAGATTGCATACACATTTTTGATTAGAAGTTCTGCAAGCGTTAAGCAACCATTAGTTGTTTACCGATTTTTTATTGCAATATTGTTGACAGTCTATTTATTATTTACCAGATATACTTGCTTTGTGGGTTTCTTTGATTTTATACTGCACCTTTCTATTTTCTAAGAGTAGCGAACGGGAAATTTCAGGGGTTTATGTACGCCACCCGTTCGGAGAGGCCTCGCCGTGCAGCGCGAAACGAGATTGTGTTGTTAAATAGCGTTTTTGCTTTCGTATACTATTTTTCGTATACTGCTAGTATATTTGTTCTCTCTCTCTTAAATATTTGCATAACGAAATGTTCTTCGGTGTATTTAAGTGGCTGTTCCGATTAAACGTATTCTTGATGTTTGACACCACCCGGGGTTGTCTTCCTTGGGTATTTATCATGTCTTTGTAGCTTGTCCCAAATTGCAGGTCGACTACTCCGTATGGTACGGCGGAGCTTGTCACGGTAAGTTGTTGAACCTAGCGCAAATTGCTATTGGTTTACTGGTGCTTGCAACAATTGGATAACTTTGTTGCGACTTTTCTTTGCCTGATACCTCTTTTCGGCCTTCTCTTGTTTATAATATTAACAAGTTGCAACCTTGCTATTCTAAACTACCGCGCAATGAAGGATACCTTGATAGC
This sequence comes from Agriotes lineatus, assembly GCA_940337035.1. Classification (NCBI taxonomy): domain Eukaryota; kingdom Metazoa; phylum Arthropoda; class Insecta; order Coleoptera; family Elateridae; genus Agriotes; species Agriotes lineatus. The sequence continues at coordinate 84,621,571 of OW679201.1, read as the reverse complement.
AATCTGAATATTCTTCTGAAATACAGCAATTTAAGATAAGTTTTATTAGAATTTCTCTTTTCTACCAGGAGTGGCACTGGTTCCATGGTCATCCTTAATCACAAATTCTAGAAATTCTGCGGAATTGTAACTGGACCAGAAATGTAATGATTAATAAGATTTTTTATGGAGAGCTAAGTTCTCTAGGCTAATGGTTTTTATCTTTATTTCTCTTGGGTTCCTAGAGTCTACTATATCAGTGTGGCACCTGCAACGCGTTGTTTCAACTTAGTTTCAAAAGCGAATTAATGCATTTAATACCGACTTGAACAAGATTATCACATCAGGCGGGCAGTTACAAGCCAAAAGCTGGCAGTTATCAAGCAGCTACGACTAAAATCAGGCAGTTACGGGCTAGAAGAAGCTAATATCGTTTGGTATGGGCTAGTTTGAGCTAGTGTAACGCCCTGTTTCAACTTAGTTAGAAAACCGCGTTAATGCAATTAACACGACTGTCAAAATTCGCTAAGTATAGCTTAAATAACCACTACAGACTAACACCTGTGCAGTTCCATTAATGATAATATAAAATACACGCTATTTCAGCAATGTTTAATTAATTACATACTCGCATTTAGCGGTAATAACAATTGAGCCAAAAAAGTTGATTAAACTCGTTTAGTAGAACCGATATAAATTGCGGCACCATGCCTTTGACGATAAAAAATAGATGCTGATAAGAGCATGTATTTACAGTTTAAATAAAGATGAATTCCAGAGATTGGCAAAAAAATCCCGATGCGTTGCACTCTTCTACGAGGACTCAAGGCCAACTTGACTCCATGATCCCACGGTCGACCCTCGAAATAAACTAGCATCCAAAAGAAATTATATTTCTGGTTCTGCACAAGCGCGAATTCGGGAAGCTGGAAACGTTAGCTCCGGGATGTTGAATTTAAGCCTTCGTGAAGTGAGCTAATACAAGTGGTCCAAACTAAACAAATTTTAGCCCAAACTAAACAAATTTCAGCCCAAACTAAACGGCCTAGATATTTGAAAAAATATAAATTGAAATAAGCTCGCAAAGGCATTCTTACGGAACGGTGTTTTTTGCCTAATGTGGAGGACGCATTGCAGCGATTTCGATGAGCGGAAGCGCAGAGCAATCCAACCTAAGCAACCAAAATAAATATCCAAAGAAATTAGAAGAAACGCTCTTACTAGCACTGGAAGCGCAACCGCAAACAGTGCTACAAGCGGCTTCGCTTGCGTGAAAAACAAGAACGCTTCGAAAAGTCAATACTACACCAGATATTGCACTGCTTTCAAAACCAACGTGGAACGAAAATGTGACGACAAATTCAAACGCAAAAATGTGCAGGTGTTTTAATCTCTAAATGCGAGCACCTGCCGCAATAAGCTTGAATACTTTTGCTACAAAATACAGCTATTAGGTGTTCCGAAAGTCGGTGTTAAATGCATTACCGCGCTACAGAAATGAAATTGAAACGGGGCGTTACACTCCATCAACGGCATGCTAGTTACTGTGTCTATTTTTCTCTACAGGAGTATATATGGAAGGTATATATAGGCGATTGTTAGGGATGAAATGTTTGACGGTTTTGGATCGCATTATTTTTAAGTTTTAATTAGTACGTTTGCCATTTCTGGCATGTATTGAGCCCTGGAATGTAATATAAACTTGACGAATGTATTGGGCTCGCGGTCCGTTGTTTCAGGGACCCGGAGAACATGTGCAACTAATGCACCATGTCGAAAGGGGCTCGGTTAGCAATGGAATTAAAAACAGAACAGAACGTTTGGAGTTGTGCTAGAGGTGCGATGTATTAGTTAAAGTGGGCTATTTGCGTAGTTATTTCTTGGCGTAAGCGATTATATGCGAACCAATAATTAATTATCAGGTGATAAGATGCGACAATGTGAAGCGAAATTGCGAACGCGGCCATGCGTATTTTTTGGGTAGTGAATTAATTTAGCTAGAGTAGAATGAACGTACAATCGCAGTTAGTTGAATGGTGTTTGGTAGACTTTTTGGCAATTACAGCAACCGGCATACGTCAGAGGTTCTTGCTTTGCTAGAGTTGAATCCCGCTAAAGCACGACGTTTCGCACAGTGATTCGCGGAAGCATGTCGTTCCACACCGGAAGCATGGAGTTCCGAATTATAAGCCGCGTTAGAGCAATAGCAAGATTTACGGTAATTGCTGTACTGTAAAAGACCAGTATACTACGGTAGTTATTACCGACTCTGTACGGGTTGTAACAATAGTTAACCTAGTGGATTACTATTGGGCAGTACTAGCGAAAGGTACCGACAGCTAACCCAGCCAATGAAGGCAGCGATGAGGGGCCAAAGGGTTGATGCCGCCTGATGCAAGGCCAAGCATTGTAGCGTCTCTGCCAGCAGTACGGAGGGCCAGGGGGAGGCCACCCCCTGTGAGTACAATTATTGTTATCGATGAGATTTACAGGTCAGTAAGTTTGTTTCTTTACATTTAACTGCCTGCCTCCGCCACTGGGTCAAGGAATGCTCGAACCTGCACTGTTTTGCGCCCCGTTGCCGCCTTGTGGTCAAGGGTGAGTTGCAGCCACCACGTTGACACATTTCAAAAGTATCGGAAATTGAATTTTAATATAACACACATAATAACGCGTCTAACACGATGAATATTATATTGCCTATTTCTGCTAACTCGTTTACAGCTCAGCGAAAGCTATATTACATTTTTAAGAACAAAACTTTAAAATAGAACCGATGTTTTAAGTCAAAATACAGATCAAACTGCAAATGCCGGACATATGCTCTTGTATCAAATCGTATCCATCAGCCTCTCCTTTATTAAAAAAATCAGTTAAGCAGCTTTGATATGTTATTTATTCCAAATGACTCCAATAACTGCGAGTTTATTCTCCCTAAATGCCTCCAAGTATTCGCAGCATTAGGAAGTAACAACCCCAGTTTGCAGGGAAATTCCTAGTCGTACAAGTCGAGCAGAGCGAACGCCCACGCCATTATTATTTAAATAAAACGGGCGAATTGGAATGACAGGAAGATCGATAAGGAATTTCCTTTTCAATCAACTTAAGAATATGGAATAATAAAAAGTAATGGAAGTACATTGGGCTTGCTGTCGTCTTCCTGTTTAAACATCCACCCACGTTCATGTTTAAACATCCACCCACGTTTGCCGCTTTGTATTAACACGCCCCGAATGAATCTAATTGAAAGTTATGCACGCAAGGAGAGAACAAAATATTCAATTAAAACCCCATTACACGGCGATCCATCGCCTTCTCCTTCGATCTCGACTTTAAGCAGGTTTTTATTAAAACCGGAATTAATATCTTGACGACCCCAGATGGATCAACAGTTTAATAAATAAATTGGTTTGTAGCTAACTGGCTATTGTATTAATAATAATCTATTTTTAGGCTTCGCGTTATTAGCGTTGCGGCAATTTGCTGAAGCAACATTTCCAAACCAGTCGCCGTTAAGAAAATTTCTTCTATTATAGTGAAATTAGGTGCGAACAACCTCCTAAATACTAATTATTACGACACACGTAATACACCGCTATTTTAATATTCGTTTCAGAATTCTGGGAGATTGCAGTGGGCGTTGGATAAATTTCCGTTAAAACTTATAGTCGAAATGGCGACATAAACGCAGAGCAAGCCGCAGAAATAATTAAAAATGGGAGGCGACAGCGATTTCCGTCCATTTCAGGAACAGTATTTTTAGCTGTGTGGGAGGAAATGAAATTTCGGAAGGATTTTCCGCTTTCTTGTCGTGTTTTTGTTTTATATATTGGTGTTATATTTCTTATCGCTTCAATTTTCCAGGAAACGTGCAAATCGTGTTCAGTTCTATTTTTTAACGCCCACCATTCTGATGTGGCGTTTATAAGCTAAAAATTAGATCTCGTATTACAAGGTAATGTTTTATATTCTCAATATATACTGGTGGTATTGGTGGTAGAAAATTATACAATGACAATGAAAATATTTTTATAAAAACTGGAAATTGATGGGTCATTTTCCAGGCATATTTATGGGAATCTCAGTTATTTTAATAGATTAAATTGGGAGAAAGCCGCCGAATTTAGTATTGAGCTTGCTCTAAACTAAAAAAAAATGTAGCTGAGCACATTTAATTTAATAATGTTTAAAAAATTATGTCCAGTCCAGTAGTTATTTGATATATTAGATTCATAGATTACTGTATAGATTTTTTTATGATCACAAAGCACGATCTTTCCAAAGCCAGTTTGCTATTACCTCAACTTATCCGTAAGTATTAGATTCAACAAGTTAAAATCATACTGGGACAATAGCGACCGACTGCTCAATGATCGAGAGGCCCCATTGACCGCCATTTGATAAGGAAACTAATAATAAAATTATCTGACTGACTGAAGGCGCTCGGACAACAGCAACCTAATACTTATACAGCAATCGGGCACAATGCCTAATAGCGCTTTCCAAATAAATGGGGTTTTTGGCAACCACTAGAAGCAATTACCCTCCGCACTGACGAAATTGACCAGAAATACAGACAGGAAAACACCGAACCATTCGATTCCAATCTATTTATTCCGTTTACAACATTTGGGATTTCGTGTCTACTAGTCGTCTAGCACGCCTCGAGTCCGCGTTAGTAATAACCGCATATGTTCATAGAGCTCTTTCAAAATACCAATGCGCTTTTTAATTTTGTCGCAAATACATGTCTTATCTCGAACTATATGTTTACTTGTTTTCTAATCAGTATTATCATTTCCAAATACTCTGGGTATCACCAGCAACTTCAATGCTATTTTTCTGAGAGTGTGTAGAAATAGGTATCAAACCAGCAATTGCAAAATTAACGCCTGCGAAGAACATATTGACGATAATAGCAAGGCTAAAAAAATAAATGGCTTTCTAGCAGTTCCCTTGCAAGGGAAGTGAATTGATTGAAAAACATACAAGAACTAAATATACGTGAATGGATGCAATGTAATCCTGGTGAAAAGAGTTATCAGTTTATGACCGAAGATGACATTCTAGAAGACAAGTAACACTAGCTAGATACTTCAAGCAAGAAAACACCTGAGGAAGGTTAGAAACTGTAGCTGACACGCTATATATGTACAGATAAATAAAGCACCAACAATTATTATTATCTGTGTTTGATCCTTGATGACCTAAATAATCAAAGTCCTACTGTTTAGATATCTAGTTTAGCTTCTTATTTTCTAACGTACAAAGAATCAAACTAGAGAAATAATGTTGCTGTAGTCATGGTTAAAAGTACAAATTTGAAAATTGGTGACGACGACTCGCTTTCTAGTGATGATGTCATTCAGGACTGTCGAACATGTGGCCCGCGGGCCGCATGCGGCCCGCCAAGATACTTTTGCGGCTCGCAGATTGATAGATACTATACTTTCAGAAAACATGAATGTGGAATATACATTATAAACAACTGAAAACAATATAAAATAAGTACATAGGGCAAAGGTACAAAAATATATCATTAATAAAAGAATTTTCACTTTATCTGGCAACATTGTGTTAGGTAACAGTCCTGCCCACTTCCGATGCAACGCGAATGGTGCTGTAGCCATCAAACACCTGTTTTTGATTGTTCTTTAGTAGTTGTTAGTTCTTCTAGTTGTTAATTAATGATTACTTTGACAGTGGTTACTTATCAACAAATGTCATTTTATCTAGCTTACTTATCTCTATACGTAAATGTACATTAAGTGATGTATATGTTTTCCTTTGTGGGTATCTCAAGAATGGAAAAGAATTAACTTAAAATGAATATGAATATTTTTGTTTATAATCACCTCTAGAACACATGGTTTAAGTTGGTCGGTTACCTCAGGGAACACCCTGTATATCTCTTTTACGTTTCAATGCTTTTTATACTGTAACATAAGCTTCTTGAATAAATAAAAATTAGTATTCAAATGTACACGTTTTATATTTATTACAAATCACTCACAAAGTCGCACATAACACATTTTATGATGCGGCCCTCATAACCTTCAAATTTTGTACAGTGGCCCTTGGGCCTCTTAAAGTTATACAGCCCGGATGTAATTGATGTATGTATTAGACTTTCAACTACAATTCTCACAAAGAGTTGATCAAACGTGTACTTACAGCACTTTTAACATCAATAACTTGAAGAACCATAAAGTTGGTGATTAAAAAAACAACATGTTCACAATTAAGCATCACGCTAAGATCGGGAAAAAATCATTCCAAATTACATCTGCTGAAATTAAGATGGAAATAGAATTCCAGAAATTTTTTGTCCAGTAATTTATCCTTAAGCTTGTTGCTATCCAAAACTTTGAATTGAAAATCGATGCGTTTTTGCTTTAAAATATTCGAGTACGCAACTTAGAGGTGGAAGATATTTCTCGGCCGCCATGTTCCCTTATTCGGAAATCAGCAATCTTCTTATTTTTGCATCTAAAGATACTCGACGTATTCCTACAGGACTATGAGTGTTGTACCATGTGGCAAGTTCTCCCGTGGGAGCCACTGTTATAAGGGCAGCTTTGGTTCTGTTGTTGGATCGTCTCAATGGCCGATTATTCCGAAACTGTTGGTTTTCTTTCTACTTATTGAACTTAACCATCTCAAAGAATTTCATATAAATTGTGTTTTTACAGATGTGCAGAATTCTCTACCACTCAATTATTCAACGAATTTTTAAGTGCTTCAAGTTTTTTAAATAATTTCAGTAGCTAAACTGGCGGTGTAAACAAGAAATGCTCTGATGCAGAGTTAGTTAACTTTACTGTTGATCCACTATCACGGCTTACATTAACAAGGAGTAAAAGTAAAATATTCAAATGATTAAAGTATCTTAGACCAGATACTTAAGATAAACAGCCTTCCAAACGACAAGCTATAAAGAGTAACTTTTCGTTTAGTGCTTTATAGAGGTTTTAACACAGCAACAATAATTTAATACTTATTAACAGAAAAGCCATCGCCGAAATTAACTTCGACACGAAAGTCCACAGGGAACTTATAATTAAAATCTAAATCAAACAACTGCAACCTAAATCAACAATATCTTAAATTCGAAATAAAGTTGGGAATTCGCGCTCATCAAATTTAAATCGCAAGACAACGAGCCTAATTTGTTATACAGATACAAAAAATTTATTCAGAGGAAAATTAACTTTTGCGGAAATTAATCGTCCTGGAACGGAATTCACGAATTCGAGCCGGCTTCGAGTGCCTTTTAATATTCCCGAACCAAGCCGACTGTTTGTCATAAAGCTTAATTTTAAAATGCAACCGGAAAAAATCTAATTCTCGACACAAGGGCAATTTTAAAATTTCGAGGTTTCAGCTAACTTGATTTCGACAAAAGGGAATTATAAGATTTCGTTGGGAGTAAATACATTTTTGACCTTTCAGGCGCGTGGCAGAACAAATGTATTTTTCCAAGTTCACTGAATTTCTCTTCAGTCAAAGGCACTCATTGTTCCCACGCGAAAACTGCCACATAACGAAAGGTGCGCGGATAATCATAAAATAATTTATACGCCGCCGCCGGCCGAATTTATTTTCTCCAACGAAAACATGCTAGTTTAAAGCCCCTTATTGTTCGAAGCCTTTGAAAAATAATGGAAATTAGCGGAGGCCTAATGAACCGGCCCACGGAATGTGGTTTAAATATAAGCAATTTTATTCATCTATTGCGGAATTTGTTTAATTTTCCATGAATATAAAGGACTTAAACCAGTGGCGTCCTATATTACAAGATTTTTGAGCTTCAAGATCAGAAACATCCCATTGCAATTGGTTGATACGTTTTAAAACAATTAAAAATAAATTAGCGATGATTAATATGGCTTTGCTGGGCAAACATTAGTTTTTCTCCTGTAGGCTCTCCTACATTTTGGTACCATTACATCCGATACAGTATTTTGTTCGAAATATTTTGTACAACTTACACTTTTGAGCTTTTAAACAAACTCTCCCAGTCAGTTCATATAAATACAGCAGAAATTCGGAAAATACACAAATACTAGCTTTAAAATCCACAATAAAAGTGTTTCGGTAATCTACGCCTTTCAATACAGTGGAAAGCGCAGAGTTGATTGTTTCAACGCCGGGTGCACTAAAGATTTGGGAAAACGCCTCTGACCTGCACTGCTGACCATTTGCTTCAAAAGACAGGAAAATTCTGCCAGAACACGATCGCTCTACCAGTTGGTATGGTTTTTCATAGTATTTGATGTGTAGCTTAACAGACGGGGATCATCAACGGAGACCTTCTTCAATACTCGAACATGTGCGGTGGTCAACGTGACCGATATTGGAGGGTTACTCGGTAAAATGGCTTACAATTATTCAATTTGACATAACGTCAGACCATGTGAAGTCATAGTGATAACAGCTTCGTATCTGATTGGTTTGAAAGAGGAAAATAACTTTGGACCACGTAAAAGACAAAATACCAAAAACTCCTGATAGTTCTCAAAATTCAACCTCAAAAACCCATGTACCCTAATGAAAAAATTAATAAAACCTTTGTAGGGACCCAGTAGATTGATTCATATACGAGTTAGTATCAAATTATTTTTTACATTTTCCAATTGTTTGTTAAACTGTCCATTCTCTATTTGACAAGCTGACACCAACCTGAAACAAAACCTTTTCATGGACACCGATTCGGACGCTTTCATTGCATCTGTCCAGTTTTGCTTCATCGAGCCCAGCCGCTGATGGGGCCCGAAGGTTCTCGATAAATTCAGTCACTACCGAAAGCCGTCAAATTTCTAATAGAGTTGCCTTGGCTTCTGCATCCAGTAGCGCCCGCAAAATTTTACACTCAGCTAAGTTGAAACAGTTTTATTACATAAGTAATGCATGTGTAAACTTCCGTCAACTTTGAATGTGTTATATTAGGTTAAATGATTTGCTGCTAGCTTGTCACCTGGACAGTGTTGACCTTCCTGTGAAATTGTACCGCGGGTACACACAGGGTTGGTTTGCTTAACCTGTGTACCGAGCTTTTCAGCAAGCAGATGTAGCCCAGGGAAATATTCGGTGTATTTTTTTAATATAGTCGTCTTAGATTTCTTGCTGTATGATTTTATTTGTTAAGCGAAATGCAGTTACGCGAATTCTGGATGTAAATAAGCTTTTCATAAAAATTGTGACGCAAGGTAAATACATATACATTGTCCTGCAGTCGAGGGAAAGCATTTCTGGTGGGAACTCCCCAATCTTTTCCTAGCATACACATTGAGTGGCACCTAAATAAACTACACGGATTGTGATATGTTTGCATACATATCAATCTTAGAAAGGCATTTGACAAAGTAAAACGGTTCAAACTAGTTGAATCGCTAGGGATATCAGGAGTAGGTGATAGAAATGGACAAAGAGCGTAAGTATCATAGTTTCTGAAGAAAAACGTTAATGCAAATAACACAGAATTGCAAAGAGCATTAAACATCATTTACCTAGAATACACATTAACTAGTGACTGGAACCAAAGCAATTTTAAAATTTTTTTTTGTAAACGCTACTTTAAATATACACCTTACGTACTTTCTATTTTTCTATAGATCATGGAAGTGTGAACGTAAGCTAATTTTGTACATTTAATCAAAATCTCGTGGGTGTATCATATTAACTATCAAATAGTTCTTAGAAGACTACAACAAGAAAACTGAAATCCTTTGGTAACATAATAAGACACAATACAAAAGAGGCTGACAGAAGAAACTCCTGCATAAATAACTTAACGTTGAGGTCTTATAAAATAAACTCAGAACAACTTGATTGCAAATATTCAGTGAGGATACAGTACTAAATGCAAAAGCACACTCGGTCTAATCTAACAGATTTAGAGATGCTCTTATAGATATTGTTATGCTATTGGTACAGGGGTTTAAAATCAGATTAATAAGGTTAAAATAATACAGTATTAAAAATTACAAAAAGGAATTTAGGTATGAAATGGATATCAAAATTATTAGAATATATTTGATAAAGAAAGGAAATAGTATTTAAAATTCAATTAACTGAAGCTACATAAGAAAGAGTAGGATTTTAACATAATTTAATTTATCTGAAATGATAAAGGGAATTAATTGCAAATAATTTTACGAGATATACTATTTAACATAGTGGGTTCTAGAAAAATATAATAAATCTTCTATAGTGTGTTGGACTGTGAAATAAATGCAAAACTAGATCACTAAGAAGATTTTATTAATTAGTATGTAAAAATTTGATACAAAAAGATGTAGTAGTGGTTGAAATTATAAAAATAAACCATTTATAAAAGCTTTTAAAAAGTGATTTGGTGTATAAAATGGTTACAAATTGAAATAAAATTGTCGTGGTGTAAAAACAAAAGTAAAATGTTACAAGGATAAAGATGTGCAGACTATATGGATAAAGATAAAGAATCTGGTGAGAATACCAAAGTTATACAGTTATAATCTACAAAATCAAATTTCTGGAAGGGGATGCTAAACTGAGTTTATTGTCAAATTACATTGCATCATCTGAATTGAATAACAAGGAATGGTTTTTACTGGAAGTGGTTACATCGAGATTATTAGCAGAGTGAGCGTTTTATGAGGTGGATAGGAGATTTGCATCTGAAAGAGTTTTAATTCGACAAGCTTGTCATTGAAGTGACATCTTTTAACTTGCATCTAGTCGAGATTCGTGATACCAGGTCGTTGGTAGCTTAAGGATTTCGGTAGGACGACGTAGGTGGAGATTGCTGATTGCCTTCTCGTATGTTTGAGCAAGGAAGTCTTTGAACATCCAGGCGTGTTGTTGGCGGAGTTTGTAGACATTGTAATTGGAAGTTGGGAAATCCTGGTGAGGTTGATGGATGAATTAGGCTTGGTAGAAAAAAGTGTAGAGTCCCATAACAGGTGACAGAATACAGGTATTTAAATAAAAACTGAAAGAAAATATATAAAGGGTGAAGTGGGGTAATTTTAATTAAGGGGGTACTTACCGTTTGATATTGTTGAAAGACAAAAATGTAACGTGAAGTAATTTGTAATTAATTTTGCACAAAACTAATTTGAAATGTCAGGTGACAGACGTAAGGGTTGTCATAAAAAATAAGAAAATTATATTTCAGAATGGAAGCAGTCCAGATTATAAAGAGTCCGACCTGTGTCTCAGTCAAGTGTTTTCTACCAAATCTAGCAGTTAAGTCCCTTGATAATCAATAATTATGCAAGGCAAATGAGTTAATTAAAATTCAATTATTAAAAGGTATTGATTGAGAATAAATCAGTTATAAATTAACATAGACGTTACAATGTGGTAGTGTAATCATAACAATATAATGCTTTTGTAGCTACAATAAAATTATACTTAGTATTGTTTGCCTGTTCGGTACTATTGAGGTATTCCAACTTGAGAAGAGATTTTTTCTTGATTGTACGCCACTGGCCAGGAACCAGAACCAGAACATATCGCTTACAATAAAACCTTGTAATGCGAAAAGCAGCCGAATTGTCGTCAACCTTCACTCGCTCTCCTCAAACACAAATCCTTTGGCTCAAGAAATTGGATTCGCGACCCAACAAAAAAGAATCCGGAGAAACACAGCCAGACGCATGTATGCAAAGCGCTTATTATATTTACCTTTTGTCCCAAAGAACGGACCGAAGCGGAACGTGGTGAGGAAGAAATCCGAGCAAGACAAAAACAATCTCGAGGGGACGCTTAAAAGCGCCGAAATTTTATAGATAGCGTGATAATGTTGTAATATCAGAACCGCGAGCGCGCTAACAGTATCGTTAGGAGGAAATATTTTCGAGGGTGTTTGGCCACATATGGGGCGCTTTGTGCGCTCCTGAATGGCGCTCCTCGTGTGTGCATGTGCCCCCATTGTGCGCGTGAAATTTTATCAGAAAAATTGGAGTTCATTAGCCCATAAGAATGTATTGTTCGTCTTGGGGAATTGGAACAGCGCGCAACACTTCCCTGTTATTGTCTATTGATGAAAACTACAGGCGTTGTGCACAAGCGAAAACTAATTTTTAGTTTCTATGAACTCCGTATTGTATTTGTTGAGCGGATAGATTTCTTCAAATTTAAGATTCGTACGACTATAACTTACCTTTTTGGCTTTTTTCTTTAGTGTTTTTTGCGCACAAATGGTACGCTAGCGGTTTCTATAATAGCTGGCACAAACTTACTTTACACAAAAGTTATTTCACTACTGCAAAATCTCATTATCGTTTTTTAATTCTACTATAACAAATTATATATTGCAACGTCAATAAGTTATGTAGCATCTGGCACAAAAAAGAGGCAGCAGCAATTAATAATAAATAACCACATATGTTGCCAATAGAAAAACCAACAAAACTCGGCAGATATAATCTACAAAAACTAGTTACACCTATAATATCATCAGAAAGATAAAAAGGAAGTAACGATGCCCATCGCATCATTACAAAAGTACAAACAAATTCAGCTGCAATGATAGCCAGTGCTGTTAGTAACCATAATTTCAAACCTATCCTTTATCTTGATACTAGAAAATAAAAGAAAACTCACCATTAGGCCAATAGCTTCATGAGGATAAGGCTGGTTAAACCCCAAGTACTAAAGAGATAGAAAAAGTACCTTCGATCGGGCAGAAAATTATTCCTCACGGAGACAGGAGTTCCAGCTGTATCTGATGATTTTTTTTTCTTTATAAAACAAGTAGTTTTGCTATTACTGAAATATACAAAGAATAAATTTGCACTAAGCTGGCATATGTAAAAGGAGCCCGGAAAAGAAAATTACGACGACTAATACAACATGTGCACGGGCAGCATAAGGCACGCAAATAATAAAACTTTGATCTGACTGATCCTGTGCGAAATCGATTGAACGAATATATTCGAGGCTCTAACAAAATTACGGATTAGATGTTTTTCGAATGATGTTACCGATACAACTCTGTCGAACGCGACGACACATAATTTTATGGATTACATTCCAACGTCAACCTTTGCTGTGAATAATAAGGGGGAAATGGAGAGTATTAGTGACGAAAACAGAACGAAAGAAAGATAACAAAAACATTAATAAAATGGAAGAATGGAGGAAAACGGCAGAGGCAACAGGTGTTAAACTTCTTATGGTCATTTCGCTTAGAAAGGGCATTATCACATTTTAAAATACTCGCTCGCTGCGGCGGACCAACGATAGAACCCAAAATTACGCTTGAAGTAGCGGTTTCGACGGTTAAAGTTTGCACGTGGCGAGGGCACGGCGAGCGGTTTTCGAATTGATTCGTATTGATTGAAATCCTATTATAATACACAGGTGGGCGACAATGTGGGCCAGCGATCGGGATCATTGGGTTTACGTCAAAATGAGCGTGTTGGTTGTATAGCTCAAAACGTATTTGTTGGAGAAAAAAGATATCCTGCATGCGGATTAGATGTATACCTGGTTCAATAACCTAATTTTACTCTTAGGAAGAATGAAACCCAACAAATACAGGGTAAACATCATGAAAGGAACATAAATGCTGAGCGATTGCCGCGGACTGCAGGCTGAGCGAGGGAAGTTTCGTATAAAGCCGTGTATACATTTTTAAATTGGTTTAGCTCTTCTATAAACTTGAGAACGTTTAATCTATAAATTAAAAATGTATAAGTCTTAAAGAGGAAATAATCGGTAGTTTGCAATAATTTGAAAGACTAATAGCAGCTTTACATTTAAGAGATTTTAAGTTATTTATTATTATAATAATTGTATTAATAATCTACATCGATGTTATCTAAAAAAATTATAACCACGTTAGTAGTTCATGTCATCACTATTTCGTTTCTTTCCGTTATAGCTTACGATGTTGGAAATGTCAAATATTAAATTATAATTATCATAAGAAATGCATCTTAACACACCAACTTACCTGTAAACATTTACCAAGAAATCTGCTGGCCGAAGAACGCACTATCAAATGAATTTATCTGAACAAAATAGAATTTGTTAGTATTAGGATACTTACTATATGCATATTTTAATATATGCGTACATTTTGTATTTTATTGTAATTGTAAATTAAAAAACTGAACGTTTGTTAAGCAACAACAATGTATATCTTTGAATTATTTAAACTTTCTAGATTTTTAGGACAGGTTAAAATTGACGCCACAACTGGATTTTTATGCAAGTGCAGAGGGGTTTACAATTCGTTGAACTTCTTCGCGCGTACTAAAGTTAGCGCAGAGGACCGAAGCGAGTCAGGGTGCACGTGTCTTGAGTATATTGTTCCCTGCAACTTGGCAGCCATTTCCGGAGAATTGGCAGTCGTTAGAGGTAAATAGATTTAATAGCTCTGACATCATAGCCTACGAACTTAAAATTCCATTTCCCGTCTCGTTCTCGTGCACTGCAGTTTTATTTTGACCTATGAGTCGAATGTTTGAGAAAACTACCGGCAACACCGATTTGTCCGTAGTCATCCTGTAAACCGCCAATATGCTTGTTGCATTGTTTATTCTACAAGCAGACGAAGTCCTGAAAAATAAACTTCTTTTCGACGCACGTGCCGACAGCTGCCAATTTCTGCTGACCCCGAAGGTTTTCCGGCAAATTCAGCCGCTATAGCACGTCCTTAATTCTTGCATCAATTGCCGCATTCAGGAAAGTTAAACCTGTATTATTAGTTAAGTAATGCATGTTGTAAATTACCACATATTTTTAATAAACGTTACATTGAGTCAGGTGATGCTAGTTGTGAAATAGTTAAGAATTGGCCGTTTCCGTCAGATCAAACTTTTAAGTGCATTCCCGTTGGGAATGAAATAACGCTTCCTTACAATCTGCTGCTCATTTGCCATCAGGCCATCAATACTAGTTTAACTGTTAAATTGTACTGCAGCTAAACAGATGGTTTTTTTTTATCTGATGTAGTGTACACGACGTCTTAATGGGAATATAATCGTAAGAAACATTTATTGCAGTTTCAGCTCTCAGCTGTAGTCAACGAAAAAAATATTTTTAGGTGTGTTGTTTTAATATAGTGTCTCAGAATTCACGCAGTGGAATTTTATTTTTAAATCAAAATACGGTTGCGTTAGCTCTTAAAGTAAGACAAGCTTTCCAGAAAATTCCGACATGAGATAAGTTATATTCCGGAAGCTAAGCACATCTCCTACAGTCAAGAAAAATCTTCTTATTGGGATCACCATTTCATTCAATTCTAGGCCGACGCAATAGGCGGAGTCCATATAAATTAGTACACAGATTTGTTCTCGTACCGCCAAGTTATAAATTTTATTTTGACTATCGTGAGCGAGCCTTTTATTCAGCCTAAGCTTAAAATTTGTTCGTGATTTTTAACCATCGAAAATATGTGTATTTGTAATCGACTCGACTTCGAAATTCAATTCAACTACAATAAATAACACTAATGTGTGACTTGTTATGTTATTTCCATTCCAGAAGATATTCGTGAGTATGTTTATATATTCGTCCCGATATGGAGTGCAACGTGTCGCGCAGGAAACGCTGAATCAGATTCGGAGAAAAACGTCCCGAATTATAGTCACACGGGGAGAACAACCAGGAACTTTCTTTTCAGCTGCCGTGTTAACCCAAATCGGTAAACTTGCCGGAAACGTTTCTTCGACCTGCACCTGCTTTCTTTTGCGAAGAGTGTTGTAAGCCCGTCGTGGAAAATTATCGGACTCAACGTCAACGTCATTTAAGAATGATTGTAGTTAGCCCCTCTCAACAAGAAAGTCGCGAATTTGTCAGTAATACAGTTGGGTTGTATCCAGCCTAATAGGTTTAAAATGTAAGAGTTTGTAATTCCGTGAACTTTACGGTTAGCACAGTTTCCAGTGCAATATTTTCTCTGTACCTTGTGATTGCAAAATATATAACTGTTATTAGAAAGACTTTGTGTTTAGCTGAATTGATACGACAGTTTATAGATGATGTTACTAGTTTGTTAAGCGATTATAGATGGGAGCAAGGTACATACGCAGCTGCCAAATTGTTTTCTTCGGGGTTCAAAAATTTCATTTTTTAGGCAACATCAGACAATTGAAAACGTATTATTATTGACTTTCTATGTGCCTCCCGAACTATGTCATATAGAAGCTATAAAAGGACAATTGTCGAAGTTAGCGTTGTTTCGAATTTTTCCGCTCTTGTATTCCAAATACTAGTACTTTTCCCTTTTCATCTAGGCCCAATTTGACAGTATTTACGTTTTAAAATCCAATCTCGTTCATTTCAAATAGTAGCTTCTCCCGGCTCATTTTATATCTTGAGCAACGATTTAAATTCAGATGTGCGTGTATGTCACAAGAATGGCGTTTTATTCTTAATTGCTTTTTGGCTTCAGAGCGTCGGCAGAGAGCTAAATTTGGTGGCATCTAATGGTGCGTTCCATTTGGTCTGGGAATTCAACCGCCAGACTTGGAGAAGGCAACAAGTGTCATAATTTGTTCCGCCACGGCGGAGGCCTTGTGCCTTCACCGGACGACGTCGAAGTTAAGGTAAACTGTAAACGAGTGTCATGGGTCAAGTTTTTAGTAATTTAAGAGACATATGGTGCAGTTATTAGCTAAGGAATTCTCATATCGCGGAGTTAGCAAGCGCCAATTGTCGCCTTTGGGACGGATTATAAATGGGAACCTCTTTTCATCCTAATTGTTTTTAATGAAGTTACGTCTACGGTACCGCATGCTTGCCTGTCGACTACGTTCTTTGTGTTCTACCCTCTGGGGATTTAAGATCGTCTAGGCCCACTCAACAGATAGCACCCTAAGCCGTTTCTTGCAGTTCTTTAAGCATTTTGGGGCAGTCCCTTGGGCACAGCCTGCAGTATCGCTGGACATCATAACTAGAGCAAGCTGAACTCCTCAAAGGTACTATGTCTTTTGTAGTAATTTTAAAGCTCACAGTTTTCAGTGAAGTGGTCATTTCTATGACGAAGTGTCGCCATTTTTACGTAACGTAGTGGTTGTCATTTAAAATTAAGATTTTGAATAGTAATTACCGTCAGTGACGCAGATTTGAATGTTTACCTTTAAGATTTATTGTTTGTAAGTAGTTTTATTCCATAATTAAAGTTGTTACCGTTTTTGAGTCAGTTAGATTATTTGTTGTAACGTTTACCACCTGTATTTAGATTAAACGTTGCGCAATTAACAACACTGACCTGTATCGAGTATTTCATTTAATTTTCAGTGTTCAAATACATATTTCTACGTCAATCTAGTTCATTTACAATTAGCTGTGCTTTTCTTTAGTAGATTTATGACGTTTGCAGGTGTATTTGGGGATATTTTCCGCTGTAAGGAGGTTCAGACAGCGTAGGAAAATGCAAGCAAGGTAAGTTCAACGCAGGTGTATGTGGATCGTCGCCCAAGCACTGTCAAGGTTGGATCGGAAAGGCTAGCTCACCTCTTTCACTCTCTCGGTGAGCTCACCTGTGTTTTTCTCGATTTAGTAAAGTGGTGGCGCCTGACAATTAACATCGTTATTTTGTTTACCGGGTCGTTGCCCTAATTAAGATCGTAATGAACCTTCCCTTCTTCGTCTGCATAATTTTGAATGTCAAATTAATGTCGTAACCACGTTTTCGTGCTGTAACAGCCATGCCAGTTAAGGTTACCAACCTGCTGACTATCGTAAGATAAGGCACGTCCGCGCGATATCAGCACTGCAAGATTATAAATACATCTGTTTTAGCTAGGTATCTTGTCTTTTGTACGCTCGCTGCTTACAATAAAGTCCATGTGCGATTTCTGTAATAGTTTTACTTTTTAAAAACGAATTTTCGTTGGCCCGGACCAAATTTGGCGCAGTCGGTAGTATATCCGAAATCGCTGCATCGAGCATCGATTTTCGTTTTAACGATTGATCGGATAAAAGTTCGGTGTTGAACAATATTCGAGTGTATATCGGAAGTGTTGTTCAGCTCCAGCAAAGTCAGTGCAACGAAGACGGAATTCGCACAGAAAACAACCTGGTGGAGGACAGCATCGCCAACGCCAGTCTTAGTTAAGAAAACCTGGTGGAGGACCACATCGCCGAAATCAGCTGTAGGATTAAGGAAACAACCTGGTGACGGACAGCATCGCCAACGCCAGCCTAGTTAAGAAAATCTGGTGGAGGACCACATTGCCGAAATCAGCTGTAGGATTAAGAAAACAACCTGGTGAAGGACAGCATCGCCAACGCCAGCCGTAGAATTAAGAAACCAGCTTTACAAGCTTTGCAGAATGAAAACTACACTAATGTAAGTGCTCGTTCCTATTTTTTCCAATTTCCTATTTAACACACTCAGTTAGATTGATAATAAACTTAGAAGAAAATATTTAAAGTGAGTAACTGTTTAAAATTTATGTCAGACGTAGAAATAGACGATTTGACGAATTTACTAAGCAATTTTAATTTAGTAGAACCAGAAAGCACAATGAATACAAATAACATTGCTAATACTGGTGCAGTAGGTGTAGATTACCAATTACTTCGATTACATTTAGATTCAATAGTTAATTATGATGGAAACCCTCACACATTGAGTATATTTATAGACAATTGCGAAAACCTGATTTCTGCTTTTGCCAAGGAAACCAATGTCGCACTTAACAATTTCTTATTAAGAGCCATCCTGGGAAAACTTACAGGACGCGCTTTAATGTTGATAGGATCGCGAACAGAATTAGAATCCTGGAATGAAATAAAAAATGCCCTTACTCTTAGTTTTGGTGATCAGCGAAATATTGATTGCTTGATTCAAGATTTACTAGCATTAAGGCCCCATAAAAATGAGTCACCCTATAATTTTGGAATGCGATGTCAAGACGCGCGAAGTTTATTAATTTCAAAATTAAATAGTTTAAACATGGCCGCTACAGAAAAACCTATTCACCTTGCAAGTTATAACGATTTGGCTTTAAAAACATTTATTAGAGGACTAACAGGACAATTACAAACTAACGTTAGGTTAAGAAACCCAGACAGTCTTGAAAAAGCGATGAGTTTAGTAATAGAAGAGGAAAATTTTCTATACGCCACACAAAAATCTAATTCTTTGAACACTCAAAATTTATATAGACCATCTCAAAAACTTACACCGGTTAAACCTCACGGATATCAAAATTACATGCGACCATTGCCTCCAAATAATTTTACAAATTATTCCTGGCCAAGATTTCAATCAAATATACAACCCATTCAAAGTTTACCGCAACGTCCAGTATTTTCACAAAACAATTTACCTCAAAGATCGACAACATTTGGTACTCAGCCCAATTGGCGCCCAAATAATAATTTTCCCACACAACGTCAACCTTATTTTCAGCAACGTCAAAATCAATTCAATTTTAGTCGTAATCCTGTACAATCTTCTATTCGTTCAAAAAATCAAAGTAATAATTTTAAACCAGAACCGATGGACACATCTTCTGGAAATTCAAGTTTAAGACCAAAGCCAACATTTACATCAACGGAACTTTATCAACAAGCTATTAACGAAAATCAAAATGTCGAATACACTTCAGACAGTCAAAATTATGTCGACGAATCACAATACTATGAAAACCCCGGAACCTTTGATAATGAGTATATTGGTGATTATTCCGAATATTACGTGGATGAACCAAATCAATACGAAAATCAATTTTCAGACGATAACAATACCTTTCAGGAAACTGGTAACCCAAATTTTCAGTTAGACGCCCTACAAACCAACCCAACCTGATACAATTAAATTTAGTTAAAGCAAATTTACCGTATGTTTATATTCCCAGTCATAACGCAAATTTTCTTATAGATACTGGTAGTACAAGGAGTTTAATTAACCCAGAACTAGCATACAAATTTTATTCAAATTATATCTATGAAGAACCATTTAACATTCAAACTGCTCATGATATTAGTTATCACGATGAAGTAATGGAAATTCCAGTTTTCGATATTTTTAATGTAGACGAAACTCATAAATTTTATCTTTTTAAATTCAGTTCAAAATATGACGGACTTATAGGCATTGATTTACTTGAACAATTAAACGCAAATATTAATGTTAGGACTAGAGAATTGACAACCCCTAGTGCAAAAATTCCAATCGTATATGAAACCGAAATTGAGACAGCTAAAAACGAAGCGAGTGAGCTAGCAGAATTTTCAATTAATATACCCCCACGAGTTAATCAAAGAGTAAAAATTCCTGTCAAGCAAAAAGTCGGTATAGGTATTTTAAGTCACACAAAATTCGGAAAAGGAATAGAAATGCCGCAAGCTTTAGTAACGGTATCAAATAATTTCGCTCATACCACTATCATTAATTCTAACGAAAATCCAGTAAATTTAAAAATGTTTGAACCTTTGGATATTGAACCCCAAAATTTACTAGAAGTTAATTTTGTAGAGAAAATGGAAATCGATCGATCTCCAAATGAAAATTTTGATAATGCTTTAAAACGAAATCTAAAAAACTTGAGACTAGATCACTGCAACCGAGAAGAAAAAGACGCGATTAGGAAACTTTGTTTTGATTATAGAGATATATTTCATAGCGAAGAAATACCTTTAAGTTTTACTAACGAAGTTAAACACAAAATTAAGTTGAAAGACGACACTCCAATATTTACAAAATCTTATCGTTATCCAGAAATTCACAAAAACGAAGTAAAAACTCAAATTCAAAAAATGTTAGATCAAGGAATAATTGAGGACAGTGTTTCACCTTGGTCCAGTCCAATTTGGATTGTTCCAAAAAAGTTAGATGCGTCGGGTAAGAAAAAATGGAGACTTGTCATTGATTACAGAAAGTTAAACGAAAAGACCATAGACGACAGATACCCCCTTCCAAATATTACGGATATTCTCGATAAATTAGGCAGAGCTAATTATTTTACTACTCTTGATTTGGCCAGTGGTTATTACCAAATAGAAGTAGATCCGGATGATATTCAAAAAACAGCATTTACTACTGATGGTGGACATTACCAGTTTAAAAGAATGGCTATGGGTTTAAAAAACGCACCCTCCAGTTTTCAACGTGTCATGGACAATGTATTAAGAGGATTGCAAGATACATGTTGTCTTGTTTATTTAGATGACATTATTATTTTTAGTTCATCTCTTCAAGAACACTTAGAACGACTTAAATCGGTATTTGATAGACTAAGAAAAAGTAATCTCAAAGTTCAACTTGATAAATCTGAATTTTTACAAAAATCAGTTCAGTATTTAGGACATATCATAACCCCTGAAGGAGTAAAACCAAACCCTGACAAAATTGCAGCTATAAAAAATTTCCCTATTCCTAAAACACAGAAAGACATAAAAAGCTTTCTTGGACTTTTAGGATACTACAGACGCTTTATTAAGGACTTTGCCAAAATTACGAAACCAATGACGAAATGTTTAAAGAAAAACAGTAAAATTATTCACGACAAAGAATTCGTCGAATGCTTTAGGACTTGTACCAAAATTTTAATTAATGACCCTATTTTGCAATACCCAGATTTTTCTAAACCTTTCATTCTGACCACAGATGCAAGTAATTTTGCAATTGGAGCAGTTCTTTCTCAAGGGCAAATTCCGAACGACAAACCAATAGCGTATGCTTCCCGAACGCTAAATGAATCCGAAACAAAATATTCAACCATCGAAAAAGAACTTCTTGCCATAGTATGGGCTTGTAAGCATTTTAGGCCATATTTGTACGGACGAAAGTTCACGATTTATACAGACCACAGACCATTGCAGTGGCTGTTTAGTTTGAAGGAACCAAATTCGAAATTAGTAAGATGGCGACTTAAATTAGAAGAGTACGATTATGAAATTTACTATAAAAAAGGTACACTTAATAAAATTGCAGATTGTCTTTCACGAATTAGTATTAACGCTTTAGAAAACGAATCCCTAGTTAATAATCCCGGCGAAGTAAATAAAGATATTTCAGACTTTCTCGAGGGCTATATGCAAAATTTAACACCTGATAAATTAAATAGAGATGTTTCCGAATTTCTACAAGAATATACTCAAGATATGATAGATGACGAACCCCAAACTTCGACTAATATACATGAAAACCCAAAAATCAAAATAATCTCGGATATACAAATACAACCCCCTGACGGAATCGACAATAATTCTGATACGTTTACACAGCATTCAAATTTTAATGAAACTACAAATGATGGAATCAAAATTTATGACGAAATAATTAATAATAAAACAAACCAAATTTTAGTATTCCCAAACGTATATCATAAATTAGAAATCAAACGCGAAACGTATGACAGTCAAAAAGTAATAACCATCAAAATTCCAGAAGTTAGTAATGAAAAGTTAATTTTTCAATTTTTAAAGGAAAATACTGACCCAAAAAAGGTTTACTGTTTATATTTTCATAAAGACTCATTATATAGAGATTTTTGTAGAGTTTATTTGAAACAGTTCTCAGAACGCGGACCAAAATTAATTAGATGTCTTAAACGAGTCAACACTGTTACAGATCAAGAAGAACAAATTTTATTAGTTAAGAACCATCATGAAGGAAAAGCGAACCACAGAGGTATTAATGAAACGTTAGAATACTTAAAACGAAATTATTATTGGAAAAACATGAAACTCGCCATTTCAAATTATATTAACTCTTGCGACATTTGTCAACGTGCAAAATATGCTAGAAAGAAACCCTATGTACCCTTAATGTTAACAGAAACAGCAACTAAACCATTTCAAATTGTTCATATGGATGTTTTTACATTTGATAACCGAAATTACTTAACTTTAGTCGACTCATTCTCAAAATTTGCACAAGCTCTATTTATCCAAGGAAAAACAGCTATTCACATTAGTAATGCTTTAATAAAATATTTTGCATCTTTTGGAGTACCTCAAACCTTAGTTGTCGATAAAGGCACAGAGTTTAATAATGAAACTGTTAAGGAAATATTGAAATTACATAAAATTAACGTTCATTTTACAACCGTAGCCCATCATGAATCTAACTCCATTGTTGAAAGATTTCATTCTACGATTATCGAACACTTAAGGATCTTAAAAGAAATCCACGCGAATGAAAATGATAACCTAATGGACTATGCAATTATTGGCTATAATAATTCAATTCACAGCGCAACAAATTACACACCTTTCGAATTAACATTCGGACATACAAATTCTGGAAATCCAAATGAAATGTTTATACCCACTTCATTCTATACGGAATACGCCGAAAATCACAAACAAAGATTGGAACATGTATACCAAAAAGTTAGGGAAAAGTTACAAGCAGATAAGGAAAAGATAGTTTCCAAGTTAAATTCACAGGGAAACTCAAATAATGAATTTTCTTTAGGGAAAACTGTATATAAGCAAAACCCCGATTGTAGGAATAAAAAGAATCGCAAATTTTTAGGACCATACCAAATCACAAAAATGTTAGAAAGAAATAGAGTAGAAATTACTAATAAACTTAATAAAAATAAAAAAGAAGTAGTTCATATAAAGGAACTTAGAAAACCTTCTATCGTTACAGATTTGCCATCTGTATCGTCGCAGCGAAATTAGATCTTCCAAAATTCCACAACCTCAATAGTAATCCTGGACTTCTTCCATTAAAATTGGGAAACGCTCAGAACAAAGTTAATTATTGGTCTTTTATACAGGTATATGATATTTCTAAAATAATAGAGGAATTTAATGTACTTCAAAGGTCTTTTTCTCAAATTAAAAGCACAATTAAAAATGCAACTCAGAAACCTAGCTATGAAAGAGAATATTATAATTCATATAGTCTTGTAAATTTATTAGAAAGTAAAATTAAAAGTCAAATTTATCAGCTTAACCCACTTGCTATGCAAAAATCTAAACGCAGCCTTATCGATGGATTGGGATCAATAATAAAGTCAATAACAGGAAATTTAGATCATACCGATGCAGAAAGATACGATAAAGCCATAACTACACTTTCCGATAATCAAAAACAAATGAAAACGTTAATTAAGGAGCAAATTACTTTACTCCAAAAATCAATTTTAAAATT
The DNA here is from genome assembly GCA_940337035.1 of Agriotes lineatus. Taxonomy (NCBI): domain Eukaryota; kingdom Metazoa; phylum Arthropoda; class Insecta; order Coleoptera; family Elateridae; genus Agriotes; species Agriotes lineatus. Next base: position 84,597,531 of record OW679201.1, on the reverse strand, counting down.
TAAAAATAGTACTGAAGGGCTTGCTCATAATCAAATGATGCTACAATCTCGAATCTTACAGTTAGAGCAGGTCATCAAAACTACACATTTGCCAGCGATCGATACGCACAGTTATTTTCTTTTACATTCTTTATTCTCGCAATTTGCAATTAGCTTCCAAATTATTTACGATATGTTAGAGAGAATTGAAGTAGCAATCAGTTTTTCAAAATTGAATACATTCCACAACTCTTTAGTTGAACCTGAAGATTTACTTTCGGAGCTGTCAGGTATTAACACGAAGATTGAAAAACATAAACTTCCTTTCGAACCAGTTGTGAAGAATATTTTGTTATATGAAAAAATTATAGAAATTAAAAGTTACAGTAAAGGGAATCAAATCGTCTTTATTTTAGAAATTCCAATTGTTAAAGCTGAAAGCTATGATTATTATCATCTATATTCCTTGCCAGTCCCATCTGCCAAAATATTTAAAACTATAATACCTATTTCGAAATTCCTCCTATATAACGAGCAAAGCTATGCATATTTCGACAACGAATGTCAAGAGGTAGGACCCGAAGAATTCATATGTCATGAACTTCGTACCACGGAAATCAAAACGGAAGCTCCGTGCGAGATCCAATTACTCAAATATTCAGAAAACACAACCAAATGTCTTCAGGTACCCGTCAACATATCCAGAGTGAAAATTCAACCATTAGAAAAGGCCAAGTGGATCATCATCACACCCAGAAGTATAGTGGCTAAACAAATTTGTAATAAATCTAAAATCAATGTGGTGCTAAAAGGCAGTTATGTGTTAGAACTAAATAGTGCATGTGATGTTCAGATAGAGGACACGCTTCTGAAAACCTATGAGAACTTTAAGTTGAAATTTTATAATATTGAATTGCCAAATTTACGCTTTGTTGAAAATAATATAGCAACTGATACTTTAAATTTTAAACCTTTACAGTTAGAAACTATCAATTTAGATGGCATTAATAAAATTTATAACTCATTGGATGAGCAGAAAAATCAATTAAATAGTATTGACGATGTTTCGATTCATTATAACAAAATTAGCGTTTATACTATTGTATTGTATATTTTAATAGTAATGATGGCCGTATATATGCTGTACAAATATTTTTGTGTAAATAAGTTTAACAGGTCCCAAAGCGAAACAACATCGTTGTCAACGAAGCAACTTCAGGAGGTCCCGAATATCCGCTTTTCGTCGAACTCTGGTTTAGACCATAGTTCTTGCTAGAACAACGGAGGAGTTAAGGTTACCAACCTGCTGACTATCGTAAGATAAGGCACGTCCGCGCGATATCAGCACTGCAAGATTATAAATACATCTGTTTTAGCTAGGTATCTTGTCTTTTGTACGCTCGCTGCTTACAATAAAGTCCATGTGCGATTTCTGTAATAGTTTTACTTTTTAAAAACGAATTTTCGTTGGCCCGGACCAAATTTTGCCCTTTTAGTATGTGGCCAAGTATTAATCAGCATTTTTACTGGTAACAGAGTTATCGAACACAAAAATTGCAATAAATATGAAAATTAGATAGATAACATAAATAATTGGATAGATGGTAATAAATTATATTATTTTAATTATTGTCATTTAAAGAAGAAATCGTCAACAGTCAAATGCATCAAAGGAAAGAAATAATGGCACCAAATTGTAGCCCACATTTCTATAAGATTTTGATAAGGCAAATACTATCGTCCGCATAAGCATTTTTCCATACTTTATACTCACCAAGCAGATGTGTGTTATTTAACCAGAAAATATTATTTCACTCCCAAATAGTACATCACGTGTATAAATACAATTCCACTCTATCTAGTACAGACAAACTGTCTATTATAGTCATCATAAATAAATAAAATTTACGTTTTAATATATCTACGTGTGATTAATGCTGAATGAAATCTGAACCACCGTTGTTCACTAAAATTTCGGAAAACTGCAGGCGGTGGCATAAATCTGGGGTTACAGCCACTAGACCGAAAATATGGAACTCTTGGTCCTGAAAATACGATTTTTTAATGGGGTTAATGGTCCAGCTTCCCTTGTTAAATGCCCCCAGTATCCAATATATTTGCTCTTTGTCACCGCACATATGAAATTTATGTATGCTTAATAAATTTCGTGTTCACGCCACGCCCTTCATTTCAGTTTTCAGTTAACGCAGCGTTTGGGGTGCGTGGCTATTATCAGTTTAAAATTTAAATTCCATCTATTATCCTCTTTCCCCATCATACGATTTTTAGTCTAATTGGAAGCGTGGCAGTGAAATGTAAAGTGATTAAAATGCTGGGCAACTAACCTAGTTATTTTTGCAGTTTTGAAACACTTTGTAACCACTGAATGTTAGGTTAGGTGAGTATGCTAGAAGTGCTCATTTATATTAATAAGTCTGCGCTTTTTATAATGTTGGTAGATTTTCTACCAAATAATAATACAGCAGTAAATCCTAAGCACTACTGCTGTTTCGGAGACAAGAGACTTTAAGATGCTGCAGATGCTGCAAAACAGAGCAATGCTAATAATTCTCCAGTGCAATAAACGTACAAGAACTTCTGCACTCCGGCAACATTATAGCAGTTTAATGTTAAGCAGCAACTAGTACAGAGCTGGCTTAATAGCAGAGCAAAATACCTACGTAGTAGCAAGACTCTAACTATAAACAACTTCCAATTTTAAGTAAGCAATGTGCATGACATCTATCTTCCGCGAAAGTTTGCCTTAGTAGATATAATTTATGCCAATACAACAACAAGGCCAAATTACTCCAGAACAATCCGCACTGAAGAACTTTACGAGGGCGAAATTCAATTCATACCAATGTTACGGCTACGGAAAGCAATACTGGTCTGTTACAAGAAATTAAATAGAAACACGAATAAATCCTGGAATATTAGCTAAAGCATTTTTGTAATCAAATTAAAGAATGTCAATGAACGCGTTCTATTTGAAAAAGGCATGGCATTTGAGCTTCAAATATTAGATTAAACATGTAAAAATGTATATGTTTAAGCATTTAACTTGCTGAAGAGATCCAACTTTCGCATAACTGATAGTTCGTCAAGTACATAAGTACATATTATTAATAGGTCATATTCTTGGAGAGATAAAGGCAACATTGCTTTTTGAGGCGCTTGATTGCGTTAAGATGTTCAACGTTCATCTAAAAGCTTTGCTTCGCTGAGTTTTACTTCCAAATGTATTTCTTGGTCAAATTCTAATTTCCCATGGCCTAGACAGGGCTTAAAGAGAAAAACCGACTAACGACCGGAGCAACACAATGCGGTACTTCATTTAGCTCAGAGGGAAGGAAAGAGGGGTGCAGGTTGCAGGTAAATACCCGCTCGTGATAGTCAAAACAAAATTACCTTGAATTTACTGTGACAAATTCATGTGATTCATGTTAGGCGCCACTTGACATGTTTGACGGGGATGGAGAGAGAAGTTGCACAACATTCAGTTTAAGAACTATATTGCCATACCATACAACAAAATATAGTTATTGATAGTCGCAGCTGGAGCACAACTAATACTTTTCTCTTCCCGTAATGTTATGTCGCTAGAAAAACAAATGCAAGGAAATATTGGGGTGTGGCACAACTCTATGGGTAAAAGAATATTGACAGTTTGATGACAAGCTAAGATCAGATTGCTTAAAAGGTTACTGCACTCCCCAACGTGGAGGCACTCAAAACCTTTACCCAAAGTGCCCATTCCCTAAATACTTCACAACATGCATCGCTTAACTATTGAAACATATTAAACTTAGCTGGATACAGCAGTTGAGGTAATGGCAATGATCACAATATGAAGAGCTTCAGTTCCAAAATTGACTACGGGCTAGTCAGAGTTAATCTACGAATGTTAAAACGAAAGATTCTTCAGGACTGTGTTGGGCTAGGGCGTCGTTTTGCATTATTGTGATAGCGTGGCGCCATAAGTGTTTCGCATATTCGACCAGATTGAAAATGAAATTCCGCTGCGCAATAACGAAACTAGAAACGGCATTTCAAACCTATAGTTTGTGCCTTGGAAATGGTTGGATCCAACGAAGTCGAAAAATGGCGTTTTATTAGATTGCAACATAAATATTTCCAAAGTTAAAAATAGACATGGGGGTGATAGGACACAAAAACTCTAAAAAGGCAGGAAATCAACAGGTTATACTAGATAGGTTAAGGTAGTAGTTATTCTTGTTGCTGAGATGGTGATAACAGTAACATTAGAATATATTTCAATAACGAATAAAGTTAGCACAACAATAAAAATATTAAAAATAATAGGACTGGAGGTAGTGATGAAGGTCATATATTCATAAGATTTTTAAAAAAACATTGCTTTTCGTTATTTTGCATGCCGAATTGTGGGCCGATAGCAACGTTAAGACGTTTCTTTTTCAATAACTGTAAAGTTCATTACTCATGAAATGGTATTCAAGACTAATGTCAATAGACTGAATACAGATAACAGTGATAAGCGTTTCTTTATTAATTTGGATGTTTTATTGGTATGTAGTGGTGTAATGTTCTACAGTGTTGCAATATTTATGCAAATGTCTCACAAACTATCAGAAATTGTATCTAAAATATGTACTGATTATTTAGCTGCAACAATTTAGCATTTCATAAGAAAAATTGAATACCTCAATATCCATTCTACTTGCTTATTATTAATGCAGTAGTGATATAGAGGTCCGCTTTGTTTTATGGTAGCAATAATTGTCATTACTATGGAGAGCCCAAGATTATAATTAAACCGTTACTATATTCAAGTTTATTCTTCAGATCAAGTCTTTAAGTATACTGTATAGTGGTTAGTAAATAACAAAATACTATTATTTTGTAGACGAGTACGTCAGCAGCCTTTATGGTGAATCGTTGTATTGCCTCACTTAACCCTATTTTGCTGCGGCTTTTATTTAAAAAAAAAACGTTTCAACTCTGGAAGATGTTAAGATATTTTAAGTTTTTAATTACCGCGAAATTGCGCGTCCATGATCACTGAAAGAGACGATATTTTAGTTCTGTTTGCGGTCGTTACCTGCAAGTGCACGACACCGTCGGCTCGCACCCCTCACTCCTTCACCCAGCTCGATGTAGAAAGGCTAGGGCCTAGTGACAACACCACGGCTGCGAGGCCAAGACTGGCTATTTACCTTCTTGGAGAAGGCGATTAATTTTTTCGTGGTGCTCGTTGTTTTGGCTGAAGGTGGAGTCACAACAAATCTGGGTCTTTTTAAATACGTTGGTCAATCTCGTGCTCGTGGGCTGATTTCCGCCAACATCAAGCAACCACTACAGTCGATTTATTGTACTTGCACAATAATACATTCACCGGCCTTGCTACGTGTCCCAAAATTTCCCCTATTTTTGTCATGCCGATGAATATTTTCAAGGGTCACTCTGGAGGAAGCCCTACCATTCATTAGGTGTGTTTTCAAGGAACTGAAGCCCTCTGAACTTCGCTACCGCAAGTGAGTGTGTAGCTCACTACTGCAAGCTCCACACTCGCTTTGCTTTTAATAGGTATTGTTGAAACTTTAAGTTAAACATTTCTCGTCTCCTCTGGATAGCTCTACAAAGCTTGTAGTTTCTGCATGCTTATATTTTTCTTTACAGCAGCTAGAGTTTATCTGAATTTATTTATACATAAACACCATGCTTTTAGAATAGAACCACGCCCATGTCCCAATGTAGCTATCTGGGGGCGACTTTGGCTTGATTACCGTTCGTAAATCAACTTTAAAGTGAAATTCCATTTTTAAATTGCTATTAATGCAAATTTTATATATTTTCATGCCTAATTCGACTAGACTGAAATTATTTATCGACTGGCATTAAAAATTCCATTTTCCTTCATGTATTAGCAATAGCACAAAGCACGCCAGACTTTCTATTGCTAAATTAATGAAGCTTCTCTGCAAAGTTAAAAAAGTGAACACGGTTCAATGCCATTTAATCCGCTTCACGTAGGTGTTCCGTTTATCTAGCGAAAGAGATCCCAGTCTTGATGTTTATTTCAGGCAAATGCCATATGAATTAACTGAGAAAAGGTCGAAGTTGAATTTGTTGCTACCTGATAATTCCCTATATTGATCCTAAATGGCGCCAAATTCGCAGCAAACAGGCTGTTCTCCATTTAACAAATTAAATTATCGTGGTGGATCGCAGTTACGTATCATCTTCAGAGCAAGACGACGGGATCCATTAACGGATGGGAATAAATTGTCTCGGCGTCGCACTATCAGACACTTGCCAGAACTACAACTTGCTCATGGATGTCTCCGCCGCAATATATGAAAAAGGGGTAAAATGGGGTTCGGCTTAGTAGCTGTTAGGGCGGTAAAGGCGGAAGGACATTAAAAAGCGAAAAGCTCTTAGTCGTCCAAAACGCTATGTTATTAATGTAACATTAGTCACATGTGTTTTCTGTTTTCTCACTATAACTAAGTTGCCGGAAGTCTAAGAGTGGCTTACTAATAAGTATTATGTTCATTCATAATTTATTGTAGAGACATCTCTCCAATATCCAATGGTCATTGTAGTTGCAAATAGAAAATGTTTATTTGTTTATCTTTGCAAATTTTAATCAACTAAGAAGTTTAATTTAGCTTGAAACCTATTTTCGAAGTATTTATACATATTTTCTCAACTAAATTTACTACAAATCAATTTTGAAATAAGAAAATTACACGTGGATCGGAGATCATTTATCAAATTTTGGAGTAAATTGCCTCCTGCTCTGCTATTAAGTTGGATAGCTATTGAAAACAAAGGTTTCTCCAGTAACAGGAAGTGTAAAATTAGAGATATCGATTGCATTCATTATTTATGTGGGTTTCTATTTTCGGCTGCGGAATTTCCTTTCTTGTCGTTGACCCGCATCAATTTAATTTCCAGATATGAAAATATTACGAAACCGGATGTTATTTTAGGTTCAACGGGTTATGGCTGCCAAATATAGTTTCCAAATATAGAGCAAAGGTGAAATCAATTTAAACTATTAAAATGGTGCTATTTACTAATTGTATAGATATTTTTGTAAAATTATTAATAACTAATAATTAAATTTGTTTGATTACGATTGATTGCCGAAACAGATACTCTTGCAGCTACAATTTAATTTGTTACCTGCCTTTTCATGAAAATTAATCATTATGCGCACACGTAACACGTTTTACAACCACAAATTATATAAGACTATTGTTTTACACCAGTAGCAACTCAAGGTTTATAAAATACAATACACAACATGAAATAGGCTCCTGGGTTCTTGAAAGTGAACAATAACTAAATTATTTTAGGATCATAAAAACTTTGTTTTACTACTGACTCTTCCATACATACAACTTAACCTCCAAAATGACTGAGAAAGGTGCGAGGTTTTATATGCACTTTATACCGTAACAACACTCTGTCTTTGATTTCAAAACGCATCTTGGCGCACTGTGAAACGAACAGGAATCATATAAACTTGTTCAAAATGTTCCATTTAGTGCCAACTAATGCTAACATGTAGCCCTATACGTTTGTTGGCTCTTTGTGTGGCTAAATAGGATCTCTAATATAACCCCAAATTTTATCGGCAGACAATGGGAGAATCCCGATCATACTTGGTGCTGTGTAAAACGTACTTTGCATGTGTGCTTAACTTAAATTAATTATGAGTTATGTGGCTACTTAGCTTTAAACATGAATATTCACAACGGTCCATACATTTTACGCCAAAGAAAATTGTTTGTGCAAGCAATTTTTCTTGAAAAAATAATGCATTCTCAGTTATTCATTACATTAAATCGTTAAACAAAAAAAACTAGGGTTTACAAATTATTGGTAGATAGATCAATTATGGGTAACCTCTAACCTCTTTTGGTTTTCATGCCGAGTATCATAATTAATAGCTTTAAATCTTTAAATAATTGATGACAGGCTTGGTTTTATTTGGTATAGGTAATATACATTGTAATTGCTTGAATGTCTAATATAAAATGTATAGCAACATCTAAAATTTTAAAAATATGAAAATACCAGCTTTAATTTATTGTAATAACTAAGTGCGTTATACCTTGATAACATAAGTCTAAGCAGCTCTTTAATATTATTGTAATATAGCATAGATGTTCAATTTAATACTGCAGTATCATGCAATGCAATTTTGTATTAAAATTTATTTAATTCGCGAAAGACTGAAAGGAAAAATCGTACACTGGTTAAAATAGCCAGATCTATGGTTCTCCACACTGATGTCTACGCATGTTTTATAAATTTCGAGAAGGCCTTCGATAGGGTGAACCATGGGAAGCTAATGGAAATTTTAGAACAATCAGGATTGGGTGCTAAAGATCTTCGGATCATAGATAAACTATACTGGCACCAAAAAGCTTGCGTTTGTGATGTCAATGAAAAATCGGATAAATTCTCAGTCCTACGAGGAGTACGACAACGGTGTGTGTTGTCACCACTGCTATTCAATGTGTATTCGGAGAGCCTGTTTAACGATGCACTATAGGAAGATCAAGCTGGAATAGTGCTAAATGGAGAATATATCAACAACTTCAGATACGCCGACGACACCGTGCTGCTTTCAACGAATGCAGAAGGGATTCAACAATTAGTGGATAGAGTATCAAATGCTTATAGGAATTATAACATGCGCCTGAATACCTCTAAGACCAAGGTTATGATCATCAGTAAAACAATTTTGAGCTGCCGGAGCATTGCTACAGAGTCTCAACGTTTAACTACTTGGGAACTAATTCGAACGATCAGTTTTTTGACTGGTGCTGTAGCGAGAGTTACCATTTCCGATCCATAAGTAAGGCTGGAAGAACGCATTGATCGACGTTACAGGAAAGTAATGGATGGTCTGGCTCACAATCTTCTCTTGTATAAGTCTGAGTAAATTGAAGTGAAGATCTCCATTTTGATATTACAAGAGTATAATCTGTTAGATAATAATATCTCCCACCTGGTGACTTTCATGTAGTGTGACGAGGCCTATCTTTATTATTTGCTTTTTATTATTTTATTGTAATATTATTTGTTTTTAAATAAATAAAATTCGAACCACAACGCACATAGCAGTTTGAATTATCTGATAATAATATTGCCTCTCATATTACAAATATTAGTAGTTTATTTATCTAGAACGAAAAGTGGCATTTTAAAGACGAGAAAGTTGTTTGCGTCCGAGGCGTCAGCCGAGGACGGAATTACTTGCGAGGACCTTTAAAAACACTTTTCGTTCGTGGTGAATACAACGGTTTATTTCATACTGCAAGTTTAATGAATTTCAAATGAAAAGTTGTAAAGCATTTCAAATTTCATGTCAACAACTGACGTATAATTTTAAAGTACTTGAACTTTAAAATTTTACTTTAAAGTACTAGGACTTTAATGTTTCATTTTTTGTACAATAAATAAGTTTTAAAGTACTTGAACTTTAAAATTTTACTTTAAAGTACTAGGATTTTAATGTTCCATTTTTTGTACCATAAATAATCCGAAAAATGTCATTTTTGACATCAGTATGAAATAAAATAATTTAATTAAGCTTTACTTTAATAAACCTATGTTGTTCTTTCCATATGTTATGTAATTGCAACATCAAAAACGTTTGCGCCAGCTAGCTATTGAAATTCGTATCTGCATGGTTGGATTTTTATGCTGTTGAAATTTTACCATTGTATGGCAAATGCTCGATTCTGACGAGTGGCAGATACCCACAAAATATTTAACCCCAAACAAAGCTGTTCGCAACACAGGAAAAATTCAGCGTAATTTGACAACAACTTAACCAACAATCAATCAGTTTACCTCAGGTAAATTATAACAATGCTTTCATAATAATCAAGTGGTTTGGCTAACCTAGAAGTTGTTTTACAAGTACAAAAAGACGGCAACTTGCATTTGTTTTTTTCTTCAAGGAACGCCGATCTCATTTCCGGCCTCTACAAGGGACGACAAACCCGTATTTGCTTCCTGGCAAGCTTTTGGCTGCTGCTGCCTGGCTATAGCCCACCAATAAGGCCTCCTCTAGCTGCTGCACTTTGCTGTTCGCTTCCCGCAGCCCCAAATCTTGTAGAATTTCGACTCCTAAGGCGAACTCGCACAGCCTATGGCTGGAAAGGACTCCAAGCTTGTATCTGTTTCCTGGAAAGCATCCTGATGCTGAACCACGAATAAGGCCTCCTCTAGGTGCTGCACTTTGCTGTCCACTTCCCGCAGCTTCAAATCTTGTAAAATCTCGGTTCCTAAAGCCAAGTCGCACATGTTACGCTTCAGGTTCAATTGACTCTGGAAGTGTCCTCCGGAGCACTGCCAATTTTACCACAGCTGACACCTACACACACATGTATACAATAAAATGCACAACTGGGCACAAAATATGTACTTGTATCAAGAAATTAATATCAAAAACGGGAAGCCAATCAACACACAAGCTTTCGGCTTGACTTCCCCAACAAACAATAACAATCGACTCTCTAGGTCTCCATAGCAACATGGTTTACAATTGTTCACCTGTAAGGGTACATACTTTGATTTTAATTTTTAATTGTTTTTATAACTGCCATTCAGGAAACTATAACCTCACAGTTGGTCGCACTTTTCACTTCAACTTTTAGTTAATAAACACTGATTAACAAAACACTAGCACATTCTTGTAATCTTCAGTAATTCTTCTGTATTAACCAAAACTTCGTTGTTGCTCGTGAACCAGGTGTAGTATCATGATCTGACACCATGCAACATGGAGGAGCTGAGCGTTGTGATCAAGCAACGCGATTGTATCAAACTAGGCAAAACCGCTGTGGAAATTCTACGAATGTTACTGCATGAGGCTATGGGACATCCTGAATGTTATAAGAATGGCAAACGTTTCAAATAGAGTAGAACGTCGTTGTCGGTGTGTGACGACGATCGTCTTGGACGTCCTAGTATCTGCAAAACTGACGAAAATGTTAAGAAGGTGCTGGAAGGTTTTAAGGAAGACCGACCAATATCAATTTGACAATTGTGTGATATGTTGGAAATAATATAATTATGGCACATGAATTTGAATTGAAGATTTTTGAATGAGAATAATTTCGGAAAATTTTGTCTCGCCCGTTCTCACCGACCCGCAGAAACTGCATCGTCACGAAGCGATGCGTGCGTGGAGCTTCAAACTTGCATCAAAATAACCCAAACTTTATGAAGTCCAGCTGATGAAAGATGGGTCGACGATCTATCCAATGGAAGCATTTTGGAAGTCCAGCACCGATAAGGGCACGAATGATCGATCGTCCAACGTGAATTAAAAGCTTATCGTTTTCTTTGACAGAACCGTTATCGTGCATCGGCAGTATGTTGCTCAAGGCCTCACTGTAAATGCCAAATCTTACTGCAAGGTGTTCTAAAGATTGAGGGAGAACGTGTGTGGAGAAGTGCCAGTCGCGGGGGACTGGATATTGGGTGATGCACCTTCGCTTACAGAAGAATCAAAATTGTGCATGAGTTTTTGGAAAAAAACCACATCATGGTGGTAGTTACACCCCCTCCCATTCTGTCCAAACGTAGTTCTTAGTAACTTGCAACTTCAGTTAAAAAGGAAGGAGGTTTGCATCAATTGAGGAAATTCAGCGAAAATCGTAGAAAGTGTTGGCGATTTGACGAAACTGGACGTCCAGCAGCCGTTTCAGAAGTAGGAGGAATGTTGGCACAAGTGCATAATCATTTAATGGCGACGGCTTTGAAGGAGATGTTGAAGGGTAGGATGTAGGTTCAATTACAATATTTTAATAAAGAAATTCCGGAAACTTGGGGCTCGCACCTTGTATCGCCTTAATAATAGATACTGCTACCCTTATATATTCATGGTCTTTTGATGAAGTATTTATTCGTGACAATATTCGGCAGAGTTTCAAGAAACACAGCTGCCTACCTTACCTTTAAATAATTCTTTATCATTCCTCTTCTTCTTCACTTCAGGAATTAGGTCTTTGACCTATTACACCTTCGATTAATTGTCTATATCTTGTTCTATTGCTTGTTGATCTGTACTTACTGCCAGGTTTTCTTCACGAGACTTGCATCGAGCATCCATCTCATTAATATTTTAAATACACTGCTTGTCTGATAGGTCTTTTTATAGTTTATCGTGAATATTACATTTCCTGTATTCGAAAATTTAAAACCATTTTCTGAAATTTTTATTTTTGTTTAGAACTTAATTTGCATAGCCGCCCAAGCCGAAAGTTTAATTTCGAACCTACTCGTGGCATATTGAAATTGCAGATGTTGCGGGGAAAACTTATGCTCATATTAATGTCACAGGTCGTTGTATCTAACAGGAAAATATTAGTTCGAACCGTGTATCTTGGGCGAGCGGGGGTGTCGCCCCTGCGAAACCAAGTTATTAAAGTGGAACACACCTGAGCGGGAAACTGATTCCGCACTCTGCATACCCCCCAGCTTCCTGAAAGCGCACCCAGCTTTTATGAACATCCTTTGCAGTAGCTTAAACAAATGGCGAGGCAAAGGAGCCCTGGATATTATGTTTATTATCCGACGTAAGGACAAAAGCGGCCGCGCCGAATAGAGTGTGAAATATGGGTGCTCAACGTAAACAAGATAAACGTCATGCTCTGCACTAGGGTATTTTTGAACTCGCCCCAGAGTTTTCAGATTCCGACCCGAAACAGCAGAAGGGGTCGACCGTTTAACCTACACTTTGCTGCTAGCTTGGAAGGAACTGAAACGGGATTTTACAATATATTCCGATATTTACATTAATGGAACCTGTAGAAAAGTGAATTCCTTCCCTAAAGATAATCATACAGGTAGTTCTTCAAAACCTATCACAATATAGAAATTTAATAATGACGTTCATGATCAAGTGCAAAATGATAGAAAGATAAAACAGCTGGCCTCTGGTTCATGAAATTATCTATTCGTACCATATCGTCCGAAGCATTATTTTCAAAGTACTAGCTAGATATCTAAGAGCAATTATAATCTTTAAACACAAAGGTGGTATCACAGTAATCCATGTTGGACAGCCATTATTATTAACCAATCAGAAAAGTATGAGAAAATATGCTCCGTTATACGGATAATAAGTTTTTCTTTCTAATCCTGTAGCTCCATTATACCAGGACTACATTACACGGGGCTAACTGGAAAAACAAAGAGGAAAGCTCTAATACTTAGTTTAAAGCCTTCTTCAATTTTAGGAATAGATTCTTAGTTGCCATGAACATTGTAAGGCAATGACGTAGAATTTGGTTTTGCAGTTTGCTTAGTTTCCAACTTGATCCCGCATTTTTCTTTAAATTCGTTTAACGTATTGCTCGGTACTAATGTCTCCTTTTCATATGCAGGAACCATCTCAGCTGATTAGCCTTAAATAATATGTGTTTATTTATTTATTAGTGTTCTCTGATTGTGGCGCTTTTGCTCCTTCGGGCTCTTACCATAGTTTTCAGATTTTTCCTAGAATACATTAATTGCTTTACTATAATATTTATTGTAGCATGTTCAATAACTATCTAATTATGCCAGAAACATGTTCATAAACTATGCAAAGATGTGTCCATTGGACACTAATTCTACTGCTACAGCCGATTCAACATTATACCGACTAATATTCAAATATTGAAACTTAAATTTGACCTGGCTCGCCTAAGCGTGGTTAGAATAACATTTGGATACAATGCCGATTTTTATATTGCCGTTCATTGTTGTTTGCCGTTATATGTTTATAATTAGTTTGAAGGGGGTCATTATAAGTTTTAACCCGCGTCAATATAAGTGATCAGGTTTCGCAGAAAGTGTCAACCTACGCTTAGTTTTCGCCGAGCGATTGTGTACTTTTGTGGTTATGGGATCAAGATCCTGAACGCCTATAAAGAAAGCAGCCACGTCATCAACTAATGCGATAACCAATGCATCGCCGTGGAAAACTGCGTGAGCCCAAGTCCAAGTATTACGTAACTGGCATTCTTTAGTCATCTGTACAGGTGGGTGGCTCAAACCATATTATGTTCAAATAAGCGATGTAGTACCAAACCTTTACCCATCAATGAAAGGTGTCATTTAACATGTTACTTCAACTCATGAGACTGGCTCTTGAGCAATGGGAAGTAATTGCAGGACACAAAATATAAACCTGAAAGTTTTTTAACAATGAACCCTTACTGCAGAGAGTGCCGATCACTACTGCTACAAAAGTTACGCATTAAGTATAAACTCCAAATAAACTATCGAAACGAGATTCTCATTAATGAAATGGCAAACGACAACCAGCCCATGATGCAAAACATTCGAGCCTATGAGGCAGTTTCAGATATAATATATTTAGATTCCATAAACAATAACAATTGACACAGTTCGCTATTCAACAACTAAAATGTTTATAGACAGAAATATTTCCAAAAAAGTTAAATGGTCTGGCGTCGTATGTTCCGTCAACTGCACAGCATATAAATGTTTCAGTACTAACACGGTTAGCGAATAAATTCTGCGTTTTCTAAGCCAAACTAGACGTCCAACCAAGAGTCTAGGGAAATATTTCATTCTATGAAAATCAGACGGGAAAAGACAACATCCGACAGAAGTAACTGAAAAGGTACTTTAGCACGCTTAGGGATAAACTTAAACATTGCACAAGGTGAACCCACCTTACCTTCACTTGCTTGGATTGTTATAATCCTGAAAACTTGCACTGCATTTCCCAAAAATCAAACAGGAAGTTTTATACTTAACATACGTGAGCTCAGTTGAGGGCTGACCTGTATCAACTTAAAAGTGCGGGTATAAATAGCAAACTTCAAGTGCAACTCAAAACACGCAACCTCCAGTGCACTACCACGAACCGCCTTACAATTAATAAAACGCAACATTGGTAAACGTTGACAAAAATGCAAAACATACAAATCTTATGCCTCTTCCTGAATTTTATGGCAATCAACACAGCATGCAATGACGTTAAGCTAATGTTCGTTGTCAGCCCAATAAACCTTTATTACTTTTAAACACACCGAGATTTCGCACTTTGCTAAACACCTTACTAGATAAATTACAGCGGCATACCTTCTGTTTGAAAAAAGTTGCCTTTAACAGAGAGTTCTAAATAGGAATAACACAGGCCATAGACATACGTTACAAGTTCTACGTTGGATGAACAAACGCGCCGGGTAAGCTGCTGGCTTTCTATTAAATCCCAGCGGCAGCAGGAAACACGCATATGCTTTCCTTTATTAATGGGATTGCTTGATGACATTTAATCAAATCCGGAATGGTGCAAAAATAGATTGGCCTGTGGCAACGGTAAATCACATGCAACACCTCTGGAAGTGACATAAAACGCAGCTTCCCACAAAATAGCTTCAACAACACACGAAAATATCTATCTCCCAAAGGAAAACAGCGTGACTGACATAAAACTTGTATAACCCCGTTCAACGTTACTATAGGGCTGGTCGCAAACGAAAAGTTTAAGACACTCCAACAATTCCCTGCACCCCAAAAAGGCCAAAAACGTTAAACACTGCTTTCACTAATAACACAATGAAAAGATTCTAAACTGCATAAAACTGTTTCGAGGAATCCAGGCACAAAATGAATTAAGTAGCGGCCTTCGACTGTTCAAACTGACTTATTGTATGCTGCGTTAGACGTGCCTGTTTGCGGCTAATTCTGCAAAGATGGACACACAATTCGTTTAGTCGCTGGGGCAAACTGAATGCACTAAAGCCAAATTCACGATAGATTACCAACAATGGCGTCTTTAGCCATATCACTTTAACCATGATCGCTATCTTCTTGTTTGCACATAACGAAAAATTTCTCAGGCAACTGCAAGCAACGAGTAAAGCGCACGTGGCTGCTGAATTGGCGTTTATTGGCACGCACGACCGTTTGGTCGATGACTTTTCTTGGTAAGTATTCGACAATTAACCGCCAACAAATATCACGTTGCAGTCTGGATAGTGACAAAAGTTCATTAAGGTCTGACGTAAATTGATTAAATTTGCAAAATTATATTACAGTCTCCTATCAATGTACAAGTTTTGGTATTTATAATTGTTTTCTATCTTACACAATTTGTGTAAAAGTCGTTTGGCTCATATGATATCTTATACGAAATAGTACAGTTTAGTATGGAAAAAAATTACCAGCGAAAAAATACTTCTGGGGTAAGTTGACCCCTTGTGGTATCCAAATATCGAAATTCAACTAACTGCAAAAGTACTGCAAGAAAAATTCTGAAAAAACGAACAAAAATTTTTGGGCTTAAATGATTCAATGTCGCAGAAGTACATTTCTATGTAAGGGGCCGTTCAACAACAGTTAATGATGCTTGCAATTGATTAAAGGTCTTTTGAAGGACTGTAAACTCTTGTATTATTTTGGTGTTCCCCGTGAATTGCGCCTTCGAATATGCTTCCGCATCTTTAATATAAATAATCACATTCGCATTCCTTTCTTCCGAACGTCGCTGCGAGGAAATTTTATCTTTCCAATGGGGAACCTTGGCGATTAGAGCGTTCCAGACAGCCGAGGCGAGGAGTCGATCTGGACCTGGTAAAGGGTTTTTGTCGGTAATTATTCCCAGGGTAGGATGTGCATTTTACCGATGTTTATTGTTTTACATAAGCAATCGCTTGAGCACGCTTAAAAAAGCATTGCACGCTTCTCTAAATGCGTACTTGTAAACAAAGGGTAAGCTCCTTTGAATGATTTAGTTTCTGTACCAATTGACGTGGCCTCTCTCCTTCTGCAGTATCCTATTCTGATACATTCGTTTGAATGGAAATCACTTGCTGAGTGCACAGCACCTGCAATATGCCGCCAGTAGCCCAGTGATGAAGGTCGCTTCCCGCAATCATCCTTGGACGTGGAATGCCTGCTTTAGCTCGAACTGCAATTACTTCTTTGGCTGCTTGCACCCCTGAGAACACCATGGCGAAGCTTCCCAGAACATAGCAATAACTGCATACTAAAATTCCATAATTCACTTTGTTGTTTTGTGGATAAGGTCAGTTTTGCCTGCAATACTACGCATAGATCTAACAAAGGCCTTTGGTATTAATATCGCACTCGGATCAAGTAATTTTATTAGCAATTATCAGATGCAAATTCACTTCACTTTCGAAACTATTGAAACACCCATAGAATGTTTGCATGGCATAATGTAATACTTATTATAAATTGTGACATTATGATGTTTGCTGGCGTTAGAGAACTGTAATATTATGATTTGGTTAATTTTAATTATACTTATTTACTTTTTACTGCTGTAGAGCTTGAGGTTTTAACTGAATTATTTAGTTAATTATTTTTACTGTGCCTTTTGGAATTTTCGTAAATTGCTTACGATTATTATTTGTGACACTGTTGGTGAAATTAGAATTTTACTTACTATTACACCTCTTGTTTATCTATGCTTTAGGTTGTGAAGTTAGAGACCAGCAAGGTAGGTGGTGATTTGATTTAATAGCTAGGTTTGTGTTTATGTTGTGTACCACGATTGGCGCCCGTTTGTATAAAATTATGAAGTATTTTGGTAAACTTAAAAACCGCTGCCTGGCCCTTATTCACGCCATACTCTGCCAAGGGTTTCAGCTAGCTAGTGTTGTGCTTCCCCTCGTTTAAGGGTGGCACAGGATAGTTAAGGTTCTTTAAACAAGGCTCATCCTTTTTATAAAATTATAGTAGTTAGACTGCTATAAAGGTACTTTTTGGGGAGGTTTGAAAACCTTTCAACGTTGTTTCGCCAATGTGTCAAGACGTCAGGATACCTAGATCCACTATTATCTATTATAAAACTAACCCTTTGCAGAAATCACTCAAAGCAATAATTAAAATAGGTATAGTTTATTTCTTTATCTTTGAAGAATTTATTAGACATCTAATGTTATGTTAACTGTATCTAAATATTTTGCTTATTATAAAGCTGCAATTGTTTTAAATATTTAGCATTATATTAGCATGCTCCTTCAGCAAAATCTGGCTGCAATCGTTCCTGGATTAGGCCCTGGTACAACTTTTTATCTGGGCATTATACACATACGCGGAACGCTCGACAAAGCTGCGAAATTAGCATCACAGAGAAGATTTCATAAAAGAGCCGCCCTCCTTTGCGAGCTCCTTCGCAGCCAGAAAAATGCAATAAAAAATTTATCGCGGCCAGATGAAGTGACTTCTTGCGGGCGGGTTAGCACCTCGTTAAGTTTAAAGCGAGCGAGTTAAGCCCTTTGCAATTTGCGGCCGCTCGGCATTACCGAAACGAGCCCTTAAATAACAGACGCAATTATCAAAGCTCATTATTGCTGCGGGATAAAGCAAAAAATATGCTCGCTGCGCCACGCTAAAGCACAGCCGCAAAGAACAAAGAAGGGGCTGGCAACTTGCTTTCTTTTACTGTCTTGGAAATTCGGCGCGTTTTTCTCGGCCAGGGTTGGGCGAGTAAACAGTTATTTTGAAAGCACAAGCACCAGGAGCTAACGACTTGAGCAAATTTGGGATTCGCCGGCTGAAGGTTAAGAGCCACGCTCGGTTTCAGGACGACGCCTCCGTCGCTTTCCTCAGGTGACTGTAATTTAGCCCAGATGATTCTATCTCGCCCCGCTCAGGACTTTGCCAAACTTCAGTTGTAAAGTCCTAAAGACGGCAAGGATGATGACATCTTAATTATTGCGTTGCGCGGAAATCAAACTGCGAAATTTAGATAAACCGCCCCTCTTAATGCAAGAGGCGCTCAGCGAAGTTGGCAGGAAACTTCTTATGTAAATGTAAATTTCTGGTTTAAATGGATTCGGCGTTCTCTTCAATATAATTATTTTTCAAGCAATTACACTAGGCCTAAAGGTATCGAATAATATAAATGGACTTTTTTAATACCATTTCATACATACAAAAACTAATAAATATTATAGATTATAGAAACCGTTACGAATAATTTCTGAATACTGTCAGAATACAATGTAAGATTATTTGGCTTACTTGTAGCTAACCGTGTCAGGCGAAAGATTAATCCTCTAAAGCAATTTATAAAACATTATTTGTAAACACGGGTTCTTATCTGTTAAAACACCCTTGCTCAATAGAATATTGAAAAAAGATTTTTCTAACAAATTTAAACACTATGCAAACAACAAACCTATATCTTAAATATAGTACCTCAAATTGACAGAGCCTTTCATTGCCAATAATAATGGTTTAGCTATGTACTTTCTTAAATAGCCCTTTTCGTTTATTCTAGCTCAATTAATAAACTAAAAAGAAATGAAACTTTTTCCAGGTGGGATCATGCATTAATATATGGCTTAATGACTTAATATTTATTTAATGTTCTGTTACTGACCGCTATGGTAGATTTAGTGAGTGGCAGATGTGAAAACGGCACTTTGTGGATCAAATGTATCTCTCGTCAGTTACATATTTTCCGTTTATTCATAGGTATGATCCGTTACTTTTTCAGGTTGCTTTCAAGACGGACTTGTATCTGGTTTTATGACTTATGTAAACATCCTGACCTTTGCCACTCGGGGCATTAGACACTTACGGTACCAAAAACGGGATGCACTGAAGTCCTCCAAAATTATCCCACAATTCTCTGAGGCAGGTTTTTCCACGTTCAGCTAAGTGCAGGAAAACAAGAATGTTTAAACTGATTTCTGTTAATTTTTATTTAGTTTTGTTTATAAGTAACATCCCATTCAAATCTGGGGACTACACTCTTGTTTTTACAAAATTAAAAACTTTGCTAAGCAACGAAGCTACTTACCAACCCCTATTGTTGAACTAAATTTGACATTTGAAAGACAATTTAACATATTATCTTTGACGTACGATAGCTGTATGTATTATATATTCTCGGTAACTTTAGTTTATTTTGCGTTGTAGAAAATGGTGCTTTATACGCTTTAGCATCTAGCGGTGCAATGCGCAACCTGGCAAAGTTGAAATGCAGCGGCAATGGTTACAAGAAAGTGAAATTTCATTCTTTCTAAAGATTTGAGTTACAGCAAATTTTCAAAACTACCACCTTGCACTTCTAAACAGTAACCTAGGCGATCTCGAAAAGCAGCCACATCATTCACGAGAAAGTCAGTATTCAATCTATTGCATTCGGTAAGTATGCGATCTTTTAATTCCTCAATACTTTGTATTGGAACATTCGTGTAAATTTTTGACTTCAGGTAGCCCCAACAAAGAAGTCGTTGGGTGAAAATTCTGCAGACCGCGGTGGGCACGGTACGCAACCGAATTTTCCTATCCAGCGTCCTGGAAACCTGTCGTTGAGAAAGTTTGTAATAGCATTTGTAGAATTCGTAAAGGCTCCATCTATCTGAAACCACAGATCATCGATATTTAAGTTTTCTATTGCCGGAATGATGTCGTTTATCAACAGCTCCAAAAAATTGGCTGCATTGAGATTTCCGTCAATAAAATATGGACCAATAAGCCTAGTTTCAACTATTCCTAGCCATACATCAACTTTCCCAGTGTATTGGGTGCAACTTAAGTTTTGTAAATGGCGGTTACTGCGGGACCAATATCTGAGGAATAGGAAGGAATGAGGTAAGCAAGATAAAATGGTAAAATGAGGAATAAGATACACACCGGAAATTTTGTGAATTAACTTGTCCATTTATTGTGAAAGTTGCTTCATCACTAAAAACTATCTTATTTAAAATGTGTTCGTGTTCATTAAGTGAATTAAATAAAGTTTCACAAAAACTTTTTTCTTTGGCTTCGTCAAATAGTTGAAATTTGTACGATTTATATTTAAATTCGTTTAGTGTTCTAAATACCGAGGTTTTAGATACATTAAAATATTAAAATAGTTAATTTCATTTCTTCAGTTAATATACGATTAATTTTAATTCGTGTTTTATGCGAACTGATTACGCAGCCTTGAGATTTAAATTTTCTAATAATGTTTTATATAGTTCTAGTGCAAAGCATAGGCCTTTCTTGATATTTTGTTGAAACTAAGTCTCCCACAGTCCTGTTACCATTTTGATACCACATTACAATTTCTAATATTTCGTCTTTACTATACATAATTGTATATTTGACATTAAAATAATTTATTTTTGTCACAGCTTGATATTTTTTTTAAATTAAAACCCTTAAAATTGCTGTATAATTGGTTGCCTACATATAGAGTCTAAACAATGCTTTGGTGCGTTTTTTCTTAAAGTTTGCATAGGGTATATGTATGCTAAAAAGAAAAATTTTCTGTATATAATTATTGCCCCATCCTCATATATGGTTTTCGATATCTGTCTATAAAGATGCAAAACATCTTATTTTAACAATGGTAGAGCAGTACTGAGGTACTATTGTTAACGGACTATAAAATTAGAAGGTATAATTAAGAAGTTTATGTATCAGCAGCAAACTATCAATTAAGTGCTTTGTCATAGTGTTGTTAGTTGTTTACTAGTCTCTGTTTGAAGAATATCCTGATCTTGCTTTAAGTACAAATACTGCAAATCCGCTTGAAGCAGTACCAGCTCATAGTAAACGTAGCGATTAGTATTAAAAAAGCTAGTTTCTACTGCGGATTGAGGTCGAAATGTTTGTCGAAATTTCAAAGTCAAGTTATTGTTAAAATAAGATGTTTTGCCTCTTTATAACGAAAGGCTTGCTATAGTTCTTATATTTTAAGTTAACTCTACGTAAGTTTCCAGAATATAAAACTTAGAACTCAACTATTTCATCAGAGTAGACCTGCAGAAAATTATGAGCAACTTATCTGCCAACAGCGACAATGTACAAAATAGCTAGAATAAAATGATAGCAAATTTTAACAGTGCCACCAGATGAACACGTAAAGAAAACACAATTTTCAAATCAGAAACTAAAGCACGGCTTACACCTAAAGTAAGAAAGATGGCTAGCGAGATATATAAAGTTCATATAAAGTACAAAATAAAAAAACAATTTAGAACACAACAAATATAAAGAGGTAAGCAATGCAACAAATCAGAGATTGTAAGGGATATTTTCTGTTTAACCTCCAGTAAGTACAGTAATCGACTGTCGGGTAATAATCGTTAATTGTCTAACCATTGTGGTTAAGACATGTAGAGCATCACTCCAGTGAATAATATCTTGTAATATTCAACTTAAGTAAGGCTTGTATAATCTGACAATGTGATGCTAACTAAGTAGTTCATTTATCTGGGATCTCTTATTAGGTCGGATGACAGAAGACGATTCATTCGTTGCATTTTTTTGATATCAAGTATATTGAACTGGTTAGCCAACACTTTAGGACCCACTGACATTTGTAACACTAAAAATGGGAACAGCGGCACAAATGGCCTTTTGTTGAGCACCAGGACACTTAACCGCACGGTAACCGCTAGGGATATACAGTCTGCCATTAATCGCCATCTTCATCCACGGCCACCCAAACCCCCAAAACCCGATCCTCCTGCAACAATAGTTTTTCTTCCCCATATCCACCAAGTCACCGACCGCATAGGAAAGTTTCTTCGAAAACAAAACATTAAAACAGTATTCAAACCTCCGAGCAAAATCTCACAGGTTCTTCCTTCATCTAAAAATAAATTAAACACTATGTCATCTAAAGGTGATTATAGAGTCCCTTGCTCTTGTAATGCTGTATACATTGGTGAAACAGGTCGTTCAGTAAAAACTCGCATCTCTGAGCACCAGCGCTGTCTCAAGTCGGATCTCGTTTCATCATCAGCCATCGCCGAACACCAACGCGATACTGGTCATAATATCCTTTTTAATGAAACTTCCATCATCTGCAAATCCCCATTCTTCTTTAGCAGAAAGATTCGCGACTGAGATTTACAAACACCCTAACAATCTCAATCGGGACAAAGGCTTTCCTTTTCCTTCTATGTCGAAAGTGATAATTCCTAAGCCCCGCCCACCTCCACTGAACCGCGACGGCATTTGCTGAACAGCGACGGCGTTTGCCTATAAATTCTCGCCTTCCTCCTTACGATAGTTAGTCGAGTTTTGCTTCTGACGTGGTTCACACGTTGAGTTACTGTGCTCTTTTGCTTTTTCCTCCTGATGAAGCCCCTTACAAAATTGGGCGAAACTTTGAGTTCTTCGATCTCAATGACACGGTCCAATCCCGCAAGTCGTTTGTTACTTAATGACAATGTTTGAAAAAGCCTCAGAAATTATCTAACTAAATTACTTAAATAGAACTAAAGCGAACAAATTGAACGGTACAAACACTTGCGCGTGCAATAAATATGTGCGTGGCCGCGCATAAGGCAACCCATTGTTTGTATTATATACAGTGACTCAGAAAACCCCTTAAAAAGCGTATGGAAAGAACAACGGTACAAGGCAAACTGAAACTACATTGAACGAAATAAAATACGCTGCAGGATAAAAACCTTTCTGTGGTTTGGTGTGGTGACCTATTGAGCCAGCAGAAATGGAAGGAGCATTCCAAGAAATTATGAACAAACTTGAAGGATTGGAAGCAGGTCAGAAACAAATTGAAAAGAATTAAATAAAATACAGTCGCAACTAGAAGTGGTTAAGAAGGAAGTTATTGATTTGAAAAATAAAAATACAAACTTAATGGAAAAAGTTACAGACCAAGATAACAAATTAGAATTATTAGACAGGGAAATAAGAAAAACGCTATTAATAATATATGGAATGAATGAAGAGTAAAATGAAAAAGAATTGGAAACGAATGAAAGAGTGATCCTCAGGGATATAGAGATAAGTATAAATGTGGAAGAAGAAGTGCAAAATCAAAGCAAAATCACGCCAATTCTGCTGGAGTTAAGTAGCTGGAACAAAACTGTGGAGATAATTAAATCAGCTAAATAACTAAAAGGAACAAAGGACCTTACTAAGTTAATGCACAAACAAAGAGAAGTACTAATATATCATCAAAAAAGAATCCGGGAATTGCGGAATAGAGTACACATTTGCAGTAATAGATTACTTGCAAATAGGGAAGGCTATACAACCGAACAGCTTAAGGGACATGAATTAGAACAGGTAGAAGAAGAGATACAGAAGAGTGAAAATAAAAAACAAGAACAAAATAAAACAAAAGATGAGAAAAACGAAAGGTGAGCGAAAGAACGCCAACAGAAGAAGACAGGAAAAGAAATGGGTCCGTGAAACAAGTAAGATACACAACAAATATGGACAGGGACCCAAAAAACTATTAACCGCAGCAGAGGGACCAAAGGGAAAGAAAATTCAGACTACACAGGCAGGGTATACGGACAATGAATCCGAAAAAGTAAAGAAAACAAAAAATATAAAAAGACAAGAAACAGAACGAGAAATAGCTTTTGGTATTTTGAACATTCAAACAATAAATTGCAAAGAAGATAAAATAATCAAAGAAATAGAAAAGTTTAACATTAAGATAATGGGAGTAATCGATTTTAAAAAAGTAAGAGCAGGGTCAGCATCATTACTAAAATGATATACCTTAAATTATTCAGGAAATAAAACAAGAGAAGAAACAAAAGATTGGGTAGGCATAATACTACCAATAGAATAATAGCAATGGAATTGGGTATAGAAGAAAAGTTAAGGATTATAAAAATTTATGAACCAGTAAAAGTAACGGATACGGCAGAAGTAAGAGAATTTTATGAGAGACTGCAACATATGTATGACATCTTAAAGGAGAGAAATGAAGAAATAATTATTATGAAAAACTGGAACGTCAGAATAGGAAACAACCCAAGGATAGCAATGGGTAGCATGGGACCGGAGAGATGAGGAAATACTAAACAACAATGGAAAAGAAATGATCGAATTCCGCCAAATCAATAATCTACTTATTGGTAATACTTTCTACCATCAAAGTACAGAAGATAGGTAAACCTTTGAAGGAAGAGGAAGAAAGGCAAAAAGCGAGGAAGGAAAGACTAGTCAAGAAAGTAATACAAGCAAGAAGAATATAAAAAAGAAGAGTTGGACGACCGAAGAAAAGCTGGATAAGTAGAATAGAAGAAATAAGAAAACCGAGAGGCCAAACAATGGGGTAAATAAAAATAACCAAAACAATAGAAAATAAATGGGTGGAGTCCGTATCCGACGCTGGTTAAGGGCAGAAGGATTAGAAGAAGGCTCTCATTGATTTTTTAGTTCCGTGCTTGTTGCGTAACCCGAATTGATGTTTTAGGATGTCGTTTGGTCTTTTATCAACTTCAAGCAAACTTTGACGAACGCCGGTAGCAAACTTATGGACCAGTGTGAGATCAATTTCTCTGTTTTCTTTTCGTGAGGTGGTTTGCAGTTAGGAGTTTCTTTTAATTTAGAACTGCTACTTCAGTGTACGATTTAACGAGATTGGCTCTTCCAGTTTTACCCTGAACAGTAGCCAGTTAATGTCAGTGTTGTGGAGAGATGGTTGTTTATTTTATTCAAAACCTGTGAGTGAATGATTATCTACATAGAAGAATAGTTCAAACAGTAGTTCACATTTTTTGGATAAACGCCTTTCGTGAAACATGCAAACATCTGCATATTCAGGAACTCTTTCTGGAAGTAGGTCAATATGTTGAATGACTAGTAGAGATGTGTTTTAAGCCATTTGCCTTTACTGTTTTGATCAATTCTCTGCTTTTTGAGGATGTTAGTTTCGATTACCATTTATAGATGCTTGGCGTTATAGTCACCTACAGCTATAAACTTGTACAGTGTGTTAACAGATTCCTCAAAGTGTTTCTTCTTCTTATTACGTCTTGGTGAGCAATAAATTGCATATATGAATATTAATCCAAGTTCATCTTTAACAAAAATGTCGCTGGTATTGATGAAATACTCTCTTTCGTATTGTTTGATATTTGCTCATGTACTTATGGCAGTTCCTCCACGTGATTTATCGTCTGGATGTCTTATGTGGTGTAATTTATATTTTGTAGATGTTTTGGTCATATATAAACTTATTAAGCACTTCGCAGTATTGATGGAATCCATTGACATTCAAAATAACTATTTTATATTTGGCGAGTTCATCCATTATTCAAGTATATTGACGACGGTGGTAGTGCAGTGCTTGTTCTGCATTTCTTCAAGCTTGCTTCTATTGATGATTGATTGTTAGTACTGCCTCATTAACACCATTTTGGGTTTCATTTTTATTGACTATTTAGAAAGATAGGCTAAATTGTATCTGAGATTGTATTTAGCCCAATATATAACCACGACAATTAGTAGGGAGGCCAAGTGAATTAATAATCATTTTCGTGGGACTGAGTAGGTTTATACCAACAAGTGATACCATCGTAATTAGCGGTGTTTCCCCAATAGAAAAACTCCTGTTGTCGCTTTCGTAGCCTGTGGAGTGACGAGCTACGACGTCACAAAGGTGGTAAAATGGTAGGTTTCAACAGTTTTTTGCAAATATCTCGTTACCTGTAAAGTTTACTGTGAACTTTATCTTATAAAAAATGAATCTACATTTAATTTACAATAAAAATGGTCTTATGAATTTTTGCAGTCGAGTAAAGGATTACGGATATATGGAGGGGGTAAAAATGGAACTTTTTCTGTTTGGCAAAAATTCAAAAATTGCGCTTATGAATTCGTAATATTCTCTCCAAGTGTATTATATAAAGGGTTCAATGAAGTGGGGAGGCGAGATGGTTATGGTGAAGCACCCAGCACCAAAGACGGCATACTCGTACATTTGCGCAAATCATCCACTACTACACATGTTGAAGTGAAAGTGGAAGATGGAATTAATGTCACTCTTGGACAAGCAAAATTTCTAACTAATACTAAAAACAAGGTGCAACTGATTGCTCTTATCACTGTACACAACAGCAAGCTGGCTGCAAAGTGATTCAGGCAGAAGGTGGTGCTGACATCAAGATCGTTTTTACAGTAATTGACGAATCAACGAAGGAAACAGAGGCTATCGTAATTGGCAATGACACCGATTTATTGGTCTTGTTGGTTGTTCATGCTCCAGCCAACAAACAGTTGAAGATGATTATACCGAAGAAAGGTAACCAAGAAGAAAAAGTTTACTGCACTGGTGCATACAGCGTGGTATCGAGGAAATGAAGGATGTTGTCTTGACAGCTTACACTTTCGCCGGATGTGATACCGTTTCTTCAATTTATAGAAAGGGAAAAATAAAGCCTTCTGAAAAAGTGCAAAGTGACAAGGAGTTTTACACAGAGCTGTTGACTTTTAACAACCCAAATGCAGATCCAGATGCGCTAGCTGATGTTGGAACCATTTCTTCCTTTCGATATTTGCATAAAAAAATGCAGATAATTTGGATACTCTGCGCCTTCAATGTTACTTGCAGACCATCGCAAAGGAGCCTGTACACACAAATTTGAGGTTGGCTGTACTTTCCCCCACTTTAGTAGCTGGACAACAACACTCTTATAGAGTTTACTATCAAGTGCAGCAATGGCTCAATGACAATAAAGATTCGCTAAAGTGGGGTTGGAAAAGGATTGGCGGTTATTTGCGTCCAGTTGCAACCATAAGGCAGCTGCTCCTGAAAAATTGCTTTCCCTCATTGTTTGCACTTGTAATACGGGGTGTGTCAGAAACTGTGAGCATCATCAGAGTGGCTAGAAATGCTCTAATATGTGCAAGAATTGCTCTGGACATAGGTGCACCAACAGAGATGCACTAATTATTGACCACGGCATCGATGAAGATAATCTTCAACATGAAAAAGAGCTTAACGATTTTTATGTTACTGATTGCTATAATTTATTATTATGTAACTACCATGTACGTTGTACATACCACTTCCCATTTAAGAACATTGAATTTACTGAAAAGCATGTATTGTGAAGCAAAAAAAATCCATTATTTTTTGGATTAAAGCTTATTAGATAAAGTTTGTAGTTTGTTATTTCAATGCTATTCACATAATTTTATATTTTTAGGAAAATATGACAAAAGATGGAAGTAATTTAAGTAGCTGTAATTCTAAAAGCTCAAGTGGGAAAGAGGAAAACGATATGATCAATTATCTAAAAGGAAAAATAGGCAAAATTAAGATAAAAACTACAAAGGAGGGGAGCAATGTAAATATATTGTCAGATTCATACACATAGGCGTACATACATACATACACACATACAAATGTTCCTATGTTAATGATGCGTTACTAAGTACTTTTTATAACGAAACATACTCTTTATAACGAAACATACTCATTTTCAAGTGATTACGATGAATCCCAAGCTAACTAGAAAATAATGACATCATTGCCCCCTCAATATCTCCGTAACTCTTGTCTAGAAGTCAAAAATGCATAAAACCATTTTTATTGTAAATTAAATATAGATTAATTTTGCATAAGATAAAGTTTGCGCTAAAGCTCATAGTTAACGAGATATTCGCGAAAAACTGTTAAAATCTACCATTTTACCACCTTTCTAGCTTTCGACCCCCTTCCGCCTAAACCCGAAGCGCAATGTTGCGCAACTTTTTACCACTTACTAAGAGGAGGGTACTAAACAGTTTGCTGCTGGGTAGAACTTTCTTTTTGGATGTTTGGGTTAAACCCCGGTTTCTGTACTAAAACCTGGAACTAAGAATGGCCATCTTTGTGACGTCATAGCTCCTCACTCCACAGGCTGAGAAAGCGACAACATGATTTTTCATACTCAGGAAACACCACCGAATAAGAAGATACCACTTGTCGGTATAAACCTACTCAGTCTTACGAAAATCGTTATTTGACGAGTTAATTTAGTTTGGCCTCTCTACTAAATACCAATAATGAGAAGTAACTGGAATTCACTAAAAACAAGTCTGCTATCGAGAAATCGAATGTTAAATATTGCTAATAGGAAGCTGGATAGCTTAGTTAGTAGAGCGTTAGACTTGCATTAAGCAAGTCCTACTTTCACAACTTTGATAACCAATATCGAATCCGGTGACTATTCACAGTTGGGCACCAAATTAACAGTGCTCTACTCAAAACTACAGTTCCAAGATATAGGGTAAGAACATTAAGACATCACCAAGACAAACACCTGACACAATGGTTGCTACGCAAGCACAATAGGCGCCTTAAATGTTGTAACTTGGAAACCGGGCCAAGTTGAGCACTCAATGCACCAGCCTCTACAGTGGTAGATAAAAGAGGTTAATGATAATACATACATCCTACTGCTAATAATTCTACGACCCTAAAGAAAGTATTAAACGGTTCAGGGGATGGGTGTGATCTATAGCCACGTTGTTCACATAATTCGAGTTCCAGTTCACAGACCACCCCATATTCCAACTTCTTTAGTATGAAAATGCGCTTCACAAATACAGCCTGGGTTTTCTACTGACGACAACCTTATATATCCAAAATTTAACGAAAACATGTGTAGATCCGGTAGCAATGCAATAAAACGATTGTGCGAGGACTAAGAAGAAATATAGTATTTTAAATAACGGTAGTTTGCAGTGCCACAAACGTCATTCAAATTATCCTCGCAGTTCTCAAACCAATCCTCTGCCAAAATATTTGTTTGGCTTGCTACCGACAATTGAGGCCATGATATTCTTCTTAAAAGGACTGTTTTCGTTACTCCACTATTTCAACTTAATAAGCGACTGTTTTGCTAACAGATTTCCCTTTTGTTTTCGTTAGAAAATTTCCTCTTTTATTTAACTAAGGACTAGCGGGGCTCGCGTAACAAAAACAGATCCAGTGTCAACGTCTAGCTAGAATTACAAAGGAATCGGCAGCTCCTGCAGACTGGGTTAACTAAACGGAGTCGCGTTAACTTTAAATTAACGCTCCTTTTGGTAAAAAGTTTGCCGACTGTTCGTCCGAGTCAGATGGAAGTGAAGTAACCATTATTATTTTTTAAACATTTTTAAATTTTTAGATTCCAAGTAAATGTCTTGTGATTTTGCATCTTATAACTTTGGTCCTCTTTAAAGAATTAAGCGTTTAAGAAAACAATACTGAAACATTACAAATATATTGCAAGTGCTAGAGTACTGATAGCTGATGCTTAAATAAGTATTCCCTAATAGACAAAATAATATGGTCATGGGTTCCACATCTGCGATATGCAAAAAAGAATATGCCTTTCGTAAACGAGTAATTGAAACTCTAATACGTTGAATCTTTTAGTGCCTTTGTGTCAGTATGTCTTAAACAATTGTTTGTTGCGTTACTGCGACTGGATTATTATTATTTTGTTCGTAGTTTTCTAGGTTCTTCTATGCTTCTTTCACCTTTTGCTATGTAGGTGTGGTATTAGAAAAACGATCGTCTTTCATTCGTGTAAACTTTGTACCCAGTGCATTATTATGTTCTCGTAATTACCTACTGCTTAAGCTCATAATCAAACAGATAAATACAGCTACTTAGTGGAATAAAGCACAGCTGATTTTGTTGAACATAGAAGTTGACTATCCTGAGACTTTTATTTGTTATTATGCAATTTAACAAAAGCAACATTTAATATTATTTCAACACCATATGAAAACGAAATGAGGTCATACTCATATAAGGTTTTCCAACCTTTGATGAATTAATTTGTGTACATTATAAATTCCTACTCAAATAAAAGGAATATTCGAAGGACTAACAAAAAAATTATAGTGCGAGTTTAGAATTTACAGTGAATTAAAAGGTGTAAAGAACAGGGATTCATTAATCATGCACGTTGGAGTAAAAAAATAATAATGTACCCATGTCCAATCGCAAGAATTACTGGGATAATGGGGAAAATTATATATTTAGAGTACATATACTTGACCTTGGAAAGCACTAAAAAATGGTTGTTATATCGGTCGTAGATTGATGCAGATTTAC